>SNVD02000901.1:0-139356 GCA_013180625.2 Boswellia sacra | reverse complement strand
ATAAATTTTAAACACAGCATTTTGAGGAAGTGAAGGGAAATATTTACAAAGGTTCGATAGAAAGATATCTGCATCCATTGAAGAGGAGAAAAGGAGAGATATTACAGATAATGCGATTGAGTTGTCCTTCTCCCAGATATGCACGTTTCAAACCTTCGGACAATGGCTTCAACTCCCGTTTGAATGTTTCCTCAAGCTGTTGCACAACTGAACTCGAAGCACCGAATAATCAAATTAAACACAAGAAAAGAAAAGAAAAGAAAAGAAAATAGAGACACATAAAAGAAATAAAAACACAAGAGCAAATAAAAGTCAAAAACAAACAACCAAGCAAATGAGACAAATGGCAAAGAGAGATAAAACCTGATCAATTATAATAGCCCATGAGAGGAATCTCCTCGAAACACAAAAATTGATCAATACTACCTTCTTTTCTTTGTCTCTTTTTATTTATATTCAAAAACATTGGGTTGCCTCCCAATAAGCGCTTGGTTTAATGTCTTCAGCCTGACGTTATCTGTTCTCACCCATCAAGATAAGTTGGCTCGTAGAGAGGTACCTCATCAATGTCCTGCATCACTGAATTCTCATAGTAAGGCTTCAACCTGTGCCCATTCACCTTGAATACTTTATCCGTTTTTAAGCTCTTGATTTCCACTGCACCATGGGGAAAAACATTAGTAATAACAAAAGGTCCAACCCACCGAGATCGTAATTTACCTGGAAATAACTTGAGACGAGAATGAAGTAAAAGAACTTTCTGTCCCACTTCAAAATTCTTCCTGGAGATCATTTTATCATGAAATGCCTTAGTTCTCTCCTTGTAAATTCTGGAATTCTCATAGGCATCAATTCTAAGTTCTTCCAATTCTTGCAGTTGAAGCTTCCTTTGTTCTCCAGCAGCATCCATCTCCATGTTACAAAGCTTTACTGCCCACCATGCTTTATGTTCGAGCTCTACTGGAAGGTGACATGGCTTACCATAGACTAACCTATATGGAGACATACCAATAGGTGTCTTGTAAGTAGTTCGGTATGCCCAAAAGTGCATCATTCAATCGTAGGCTCCAATCTTTTCGGTTTGGATTCACTGTCTTCTCGAGAATGGACTTGACTTCTCGATTTGAAACTTCAACTTGACCACTAGTTGGTGGATGATATGCAGTAGACAACTTGTGAGTGATGTTGTATTTCTTGAGCAAGGCTTCAAATGATTTGTTGCAGAAGTGTGTCTCTCTGTCACTAATCATGGCTCTTGGTGTTCAAAATCTCGCAAAAATGTTAGATTTCACAAAATCTACAACAACTTTAGAATCAATAGTTCTCGTAGCTCTTGCTTCCACCCATTTAGAAACATAATCCACAGCAAGTATAATGTAAACATTACCAAAAGATGAAGAAAAAGGACCCATGAAATCAATACCCCACACATCAAAAATCTCAATAACAAGTATAGGGGTTTGTGGCATTTGATTTTTCGCACTTAAATTACCTGTCCTTTGACAACGGTCACAAGCTTTGCAAAATAGATATGCATCTTTGAACAATGATGGCCAGTAGAATCCACAATCAAGAACTTTCAGGGCTGTTCTTTTTGGTCTGAAGTGACCACCACATGCATAAGAATGACAGAAGGTCAAAATTGAATTAAATTCAGATTCAAAAACACACCTTCTTATTACTTGATCAGAACAATGCTTCCATAAGTATGGATCATCCCATATGTAATATTTGGCAATGTTTTTGATCTTGTCTCTTTGAGCTCGAGTCAAGTCATGTGGTAGCTTCTTGGTAACTAAGTAATTAACAATATCTGCATACCAAGGGGCTGCTACATGTAGAGACAGCAATTGTTCATACGGAAAACTTTCTTGTAATGGCAGTACATCCTCGTCATGGACAATGCGACTGAGATGGTCTGCAACTAAGTTTTCACTTCCCTTCTTATCTTTGATCTCCAAGTCAAATTCTTGTAAAAGGAGTATCCACATGATAAGCCTTGGTTTAGCATCTTTCATTGTGAGCAAGTACCTCAAAGCTGCATGATCAGAATAAACGGTTACTTTAGTACCAATCAAATAAGACCGAAACTTTTCTAAAGCAAAAATAACCGCTAGCAGCTCTTTCTCAGTGGTAGAATAATTAAGTTGAGCATCATTTAAAGTCCGAGATGCATAGTAAATGGCACGTGGAATTTTGCCAATTCGTTGAACCAAAACGGCACCCACAGCGTAGTCACTTGCATCGCACATGATCTCGAATGGATGATTCCAATTCGGAGATTGGATTACTGGAGCCGAAGTCAAGAGTTCCTTCAGTTTTTCAAATGCCTCTTTGCATTTCTCATCAAATTCAAAGGCCACATCATTCTGCAATAATCTGCATAGGGGCAATGCTATCTTCGAGAAATCTTTGATGAATCTACGATAAAAACCTGCATGACCAAGAAACGAACGAATATCCCGCACACTTGGGGAGGTGGTAAGGAACATATAAGATCTATCTTAGATTTATCAACCTCTATACCCTTAGCAGAAATAACATGTCCCAAAACTATACCATGATCTACCATAAAATGACATTTCTTCCAGTTCAGAACAAGGTTAGTTTCTATACATCTTTGAAGTATAAGGGTAAGGTTGTCAAGGCATTTATCAAAAGAATCACAAAAAACACTAAAGTCATCCATAAATACCTCAATAATGTTCTCAACATAATCAGAGAAAATACTTACCATACACCTTTGGAAAGTGGCAGGGGCATTGCAAAGAACGAATGGCATGCGTCGATAGGCAAATGTACCGAATGGGCATGTGAATGTAGTTTTCTCTTGATCCTCAGGGGCAATGACAATCTGATTATATCCTGAATAGCCATCAAAAAAACAATAATGAGAATGACCTGCTAATCTCTCCAGCATTTGATCAATGAATGGCAAAGGAAAGTGATCCTTGCGAGTTGCAGAATTGAGCTTTCGATAATCAATACAAACTCTCCACCCGGTTTGGATACGAGTGGGAACTAGCTCATTATTGTCATTTTTAACCACCGTAACACCAGATTTCTTCGGAACAACTTGGACTGGACTCACCCACTTGCTGTCCGAAATTGGATAAATCACACCCACATCTAACAATTTCAGGATTTCTTTCTTGACAACTTCCATCATGGGAGGATTCAACCTCCGCTGTGCTTCTCTAGTGGGCTTGGATCCCTCTTCTAACAAGATGCGGTGCATGCATATGGCTGGGCCTTGGATGTTAGCAATCGTCCCCTTAATAGCTGTTTTGTGAACTCTAAATACTCGGACGCGTTTCTCTTCTTGTAGTGGTGCAAGGCCCATTTCTATTGTAACTAGCAAAGGATCTTTGTTACCCGAAAACACATGCCTCAAATAATCTGGAAGTAGCTTAAGCTCCAAGGTATTGGCTTTCATCACAGAAGGAAGAAGTTTCTCATTAGATAAAGGCAATTCAATGTACGAAACATCATACCTATTTGTGGTTATTAATATGGTCTCATCTAAGCTTGCCACAGCTTCCTCCATTTCTTTGGACACTTGTATCAAAATTCCTGACTTATTGGAATTTTCTGTCCCTATATGCTCACCAATAGCTACATCCAATCCATTCTTGCGAGTTAACTCAAAATATTGTTGTGGCAAAGAATCAACAACGTCAACTGCAAAAACAGAATGTAAGTCACTAGAGTACCTCATTGCCTCAAAAATATTGAAACATATCACCTTGCCATCAAACTCTATGATGAGAGTGCCATCATGAACATCAATCTTGGTTCTAGCATTTTTCAAGGATGGTCTCCCTAAAAGAATCGGAGTTGGATTAGGAGATGTCTCATTCTCTATTTTAAGGACATAGAAGTCTGCTGGGAAAACCAATTGATTCACCTGCACAAACACATCTTCTGCAACTCTTTTGGGATATGCATTAAAATGATCAGCATGTTGAATGGTAATACCAATTTTCACAAATGGTCCAAGATTTAAAGAAGCATAAATAGAATATGGCATGACATTAATAGATGCTCCTAAATCTAACATAGCTCTCTCAAACTTGGTATTATCAATGGTGCATAGAATGGTGAACGTACCTGGATCTTTGCATTTCGGAGGAATTTTTCTTTGCAATACAACTGAAACATTTTCCCCCACACTTACTTCCTCATTCCCTTTTAAATTTCTCTTGTTGGTGCATAACTCCTTGAGACATTTTGTATAACGAGGTACTTGTTCGATAGCATCCAAAAGTGGTATACTTACCTCGATTTTGCGAAAAGTTTCCAGGATTTTCTGTTCTTGTTCCTCCTTCGATTTTACAAATCTACTAGGAAAAGGTGGAGGAGAAACATATGAAGGAATGGGGGTTATAGGATTTACCTGAGAAGTCAGTGTTTTGTTCATGGTGGAAGTGGTGTCATCTCCTTCATCAGTTTGTGATTTCTTTGGTAGGACATCTAATTGCTCTCCATTTTGCAAAGTTATCGAACAAGAATTCTCTCTTGGATTGATCACCGTTTGACAAGATAATTCTTCTGAGCCTTGGCCCTCGAATTTGCTCATGCTAGTGGCCAATTGTCCCATTTGATTTGCCAGGTTTTGGATACTTGCCCCAGTTTCCTGCTGGAATTGCATTGTGTTAGTGGCAAGTGCATTAACAATATCTTCGAGAGACATACCTGAGCTTTGCGAAGCTGGTTGCGGTGCTGGATGTGGCATTGGTGGTGGTTGCATTTGAAATGGTTGCTGCACTCTAGGTTGATTGAAACTTTGTGGCCGATTTGGTATCACATTTGGAGTGATTGGTTGATGATTCCAGTAACTGAAATTATGTTGATCTTCCCATCCAGCATTGTAAGTGCTAGAGAAAGGATCATACCATTGCCTCGTTTGTCCTCGAAATCCACCCATGGCATTGGCTTGTTCCATATATTCTTCTTGTAAAGTTGGATACATGTTGATTGGATGCTCCATCGTAGAATATATCCCACATTCATAAGATTTTTGCATATCTCCTACAGCCATGTTTTCCACAAGAGAGGTTAGCTCAGAAAGTTGTTGTTCAATGTTCGGAGTGCTTACCTCATTTACTCTCCATGGTACTTGTGGCTCAAATCGCTACTGAATTGATAGAAGTTTACTGCCATGTCACCTAAACACAAACAATCAGAAAAGAAAAACAAAAAAAAAAAATGAATCAACAATGAAAACAAAATAACAAATCGATTAGAAAATCAATCCCCGGCAACGGCGCCAAAAACTTGATGCGTTCGAAACTAGCAAGTATACTAGTCGCACAAGTAATAAAGTGATGAGTGAGATATCGTTCCCACGAGGATTGATTCTAATTAAATTTGTTATTTTTCAGCAACAATAAACTAAATATGGGGGGTTTTGTTGAATGATTAATTAAACTGAATACGAAGGCAAATAAAGAATAACACAACACAATATTAAATGAATTGAAAATTCAATGAGAGACACTTGGTTAAGGGTTCTTTCTCTGCCACAAGATATGAATTTGTGAATTAACATAGAATTGTAATCCAATTACAGCATTGAAGTTATCAACCGTAGATAACAACAAGCTCTGTTATCCCAATCTTTCCTTACTTTGTTGTTAAATAAAACAAGCTCTTTATTTAATCTCTATCCATTAAACAACCTAGAACAAGCTCTCTAAGTTTAATTCAATAGAAGCATTACGATGAGAAAGATAGGTTGATCTAAGCAATAATCACACAAGTTCGGATTATTTAACCTAGGTTGTATTTTCCAATTGCAATCTCTGATCACAATTTTGCTACTAATGATTGGAAATTCATGACAATTACGGATCAAGATTTCTAATCTAGCAATAGACAACAACAGATTATATTCAGTTGGCCATTCCAAATACAATCAGTAAGCAATCATAAGCATTAGATATGGGAAAATACAAGCAACTTCAATTAGAGAATTGGATAACAATTTCTTACACAATCAACTCACAAAATCCATATCAAGGGCTTTGAAATCACCCTCAACCAATTCAGATTTAGTTACACATATTCAATCAGAATAACAAATACAATACAGAGAAATTCCAGAATTGAAAAGGAAAGAAAGAACTTAGCAAATTCTTTGAAAATCTTCTTTGTAGATGAATCTTCTTGGAATTGTAGTTCCTCCTCTTTCAAAATCTTCTTTCTCCTTCAAGAACTCCAAGGGATGAGAGAAATCCAGAAATGCAGCCTCCTCCCACGTTTTCCCCTCTTCAAGTTATGAAAATAAAACCCTAAAATGTGTTTAAATACTCTGCTACAGTGACTTGCTACAGTGCCCGTATTATACATGCTACAGTGCTTGTGGAATTATATTTCTATACATCTCACACTGTTTTGATTACAACTTTTGGTACACTGAATGGATTTATAAACCGTAAATTTCTCCAGAAAATAGACTTCGAGAGCTTTCCAACGGTATATAATATGTCATCGGGTTCATTGTATATCAATACAATTAAATCCGAGAAGATCACTGACTAGCAGAGGTGAAAATGAAGGGTTTTACTCCATTTTTGTGCAAGTTGCTCCAAAACTCCTACAAACATCAAAACCACACAAAAACATAAAAATACCAAGGAATATAGCAAAGAAACATGGACGAATTGATATAAAAGTAATACATAAATAGACACCTATCAAACAGCAAAGCATTTCGAGTTTACAATCTGAGAACTAAGGCTGTCATGGAATTTGCAAATGTAGTATTTGATGATCTTGATGATTATGCAAAGTACTCACAAGAGAAAATGATAACCAGCTTCATAGAAGATTCAAAAAAATCATATTCAGACAACAACAAAAAGGAAGATGTTGTTATGAAAGAGGAAACAACTACTGTTACACCTGACGTAACAGTAACATCTGACAACTCAGGTTTGAACAGGAATTCAATTAGGAATGAAAATGAAAAGAAAGATCCTCCCACATAGATTCAGAAGGCACATCCAACAAGTTTATCATTAGAACACCATATGGCATCATGAAAACCCGGAGCAAGGTAAAAAATCAGGTAAGGTTTGCTTGTTATGTTTCTTTAGTTAAACCAAAAAAATGTAAACGAAGCTTTAAAAGAAGAAGTGTGGATTCAAGCTATGCAAGATGAACTTAATCAGTTTGAAAGGAATGAAGTATAGGAATTAGTTCCTATACCAAAAAATACAAATGTTATTGGAACTAAGTGGATATTCAAAAATAAAAGTGATGAATATGGTCAAGTATTAAGAAATAAAGATAGACTAGTTGCACAAGGTTACACATAAGTTGAAGGCATAGACTTTGATGAGACCTTTGCACCAGTAGCTAGACTTGAGTCAATTACATTACTACTTGCAATTGCTTATTTGCTTGATTTCAAATTGTACCAAATGGTTGTTAAAACAACATTTTTAAATGGCGATCTCAATGAAGAAGTTTTTGTTGAACAGCCAAAGGGATTTGAAGATCCTAAGCATCCTGATTTTGTATACAAATTGCATAAAGCTTTATATGGTCTGAAACAAGCTCCTAGAGCTTGGTATGAAAGATTGACAAATTTTTTGATCAACAAAGGATATAAAAGAGCCAGCAATGATAAGACTTTGTTCATCAAACATGCATCTAACTATTTTATTGTTGCTCAAATATATGTTGATGACATTGTTTTTGGATCAACTAATAAAAACAAAATTAATGAGTTTGTTAAGTTGATGCAAGAAGAGTTTGAGATGAGCATGGTAGGATAATTAAATTTCTTTCTTGGATTACAGGTTAAGCAAATGAATGATGGGATATTCATATCTTAATCAAAATATGCTAAAAATCTTGTAAAGAAATTTGGCCTTGAGAATGCAAAACCAATGAAAAATCCTATCAGTACTAACCTTAAACTTTCAAAGGACAATGCAGGAAAAGATGTTGAGCAAGTTTGTATAAAAGTATTATTGGCAGCTTGCTATGCCTCACAGTAAGCTGACCAGATTTGTGCTTTAGTGTAGGACTTTGTGCAAGATTTCAAGCAAATCCAAAGGAATCATATCTTGTAGCAACTAAGAGAATCATCAGGTATGTTCATGGAGCACATGACTATGGGATATGGTTTTCTAAAGATACAAATGATTATTTTGCAGGGTTTAGTGATGCTGATTGGGCAAGAAATGCAGATGACCGAAAAAGCACTTCGGGAGGTTGTTTTTATCTTGGTACTAACTTGGTTTCATGGCACAGCAAAAAGCAGAATTCTATTTCTTTATCTACTGCTGAAGCCGAATACATAGCAGCAGGGAGTTGTTGCACACAACTATTGTGGATGAAGCAAATGTTGAGTGATTATGGTATTGAACAAAAGCCTATAACTGTGTTTTGTGATAATACTAGTGCTATAAATATTTTTAAAAATCCTGTTAAGCATTCTAGAACAAAACATATTGATATTAGATACCATTTTATAAGGGAACTAGTAGAATCTAAGGTGATACACATTGAACACATCTTCATTAATAGACAATTGGCTGACTTGTTCACTAAGGCATTGGATACAACAGGATTTGAAAATCTAAGAAAAGCCTTAGGCATCTGTTTGTTATATGAATGAACATTGTATGCTGTTATGTTATTCATATTTGTAGTATCATAAGTTTTCTTCTAAATTAACATGTGTGAGCTGTGATATAAAATTTATGTGTATAATCAGATACTGACTTAAAATACAGAGAGGGCTACCAATATATGATGTGTGAAAGCTATTATTAAGAGTAACCTCAGGGTATCTAGAAAATATGTTGAGGTCACCCACTCATATGAAAAGGGCTACCTCTATATTGTGTGAAAGCTACTATATTAATCTAGAAAAATTCACATTGAAATCAATTTTTTGTGTGTGTAAAAAGCATGCTCAAGTTGATCACTCAATTGAATCACGAAGAAAAATAGCTTTCAAGTGAAAATTACACAGCTCTGAAATATGCTTTCTTAGAATGATTCATATGATAATTCAGATATTACTGTTATGTTATTGTTAACTGTCATCTGTTACGTCTTTCATAACAATGTCTTTTGTGCTTACTCGAAATTTAAGTTTCATGTATGTCCATATGTCAAAATGCCATGTCAGCATTATTGAATTGAGGGGAAGAAGTTTCAGTGGCGGGAATCCTAATTCTATTAAACTTCCTTGTTCTAATTGGAATCAAATTTGAATTGTTGTCTTTTAATGGAAATTATGAAACCGTTTTGGAAATAAACTTCACATTAAATTTTGTTAAAAAAAACCAAATTAATTTTAAAAGCCGAGTATATCAGTTTAGGGCTTTTTCTATTCATACCATCCTTCAACAAACAAACTTCTCCACTGTCCCTCGTCTTCGTTCTCTCTTTCCCTGTTCTATTGCAGACCAGTAACCCTAACCATAGCGACCTCCTCTGATTCAACAAAGCCAGCCAGTTCTTCATCTTCTCCTAGCGGCTCTAGTTACAATAAGAGTAATAGCATTTAGTCATCTCCGACGCAACAAGCACATGCTGAGATCGCAACTGATCTAGCCATAAGCGAGGACGAGTTAGTTCCAGTGAAGAGGATGAAAGATAAAGTGAAGCCAAGTACAACAAATTCCTCACGGCTGCCATCAAACAACAGTTTGTGAAGTTCACTTCAAAACAGAATCTGCAGATGGAAAGGCCGGTGAAACTATCAGATTTCGACTCCTATGGCCTGAGTGAGATGATTGAGTCTATTTACTAGACTCATACAGTAACAAACTTCCTACCCCCTATGAAGGCTTTAATTTAGGAATTTTATGCAAACATCTCATCTGCCATTGATGATCCTAAAAGCTTTCTATATCACAAAGTTTATTGTCGAGAAAAGTTTGTTAAGTTCTCTCCAAATGTCATAAACACTTTCCTAGACATTCCCATAGGTAGCTTATATGCATTAGATGAAGAATTTAACATGGCTGAAGTTGTTAAGGAACTGACTAGTCAAACAGACATTGAATGGAAACCAAGAGATGGTATAGACCAGCAGTATCTTAAGAAGAAATATCGAGTGTTGCATAAGGTAGCTCAGTTTAATTGGCTTTCTTCTTCCCACCAAAATCAGGTTTAGGAAGACAGAGTGAAACTTTTATTTTGTTTAGGCACGAATCGTCCAATTAACTTTGGTTTGCTAGCCTATAGATCAATTGTACATATTGGATCTTATCACTTTGATTATTATCTGCTTGTGTTTCCCTATTTGATTCAAGGGAGTCTTGCACAAAACAGCATCCTAATGAGCTCTCATGAACAAACTGAAATTTTGTCTAAATCTATTACAAAGGGATTTCTTCAAAGATTGCATGACAAATCTGACTTACCTGCACCTGAACCAAAACCCAAGAGAGTCAGGAAAAATCAAATGAACAATATTGCAGAACAGCTTACTTTAATCAATTCTGCTTTGGCTAAGGTTGTGTAGGATTTAAAAGCTATCAAAGAAAGACAACTTGTCTTGGAGGCAAGATTTGCAAGGCACTATGGTCCAGCAGAGGAGTCATAGCCAATGGAGACTGAACATGAAGCTCCTGAGAAGACAGATGATCCCCCACTAATTCCTGATGCTCCTATGCCTACTAAAACTGAACATATGCCAACAACAGAACCAGCTCCACAAACTGCTGTCGAGAAAGATGTAACAGCAGAACAATAGCAAAAACAAAAGAAACTCAAGTCAATCGCTCAGGGAAGAATCTTGAAGAGAAAGAGGAAAGATGACAAGGTGAAGAAATCATCTGACAACCTGAAGAAGAAAATTGACTCCACAGCTCCCACATTGCAGGATGAGTCACTGTCAGATGAATAAACAAAATTTGAAACTGCAACAAAACAGTCTTCACCAATTGCTGAACATGACCCCACTGTCTCTTCACTCCCTGGAGTAGAGCATACAACCTCTTTACCATTCACACAGTCCCCACCTTATGAAGATCCAACCTCATCTCTTGCAGCCCAATTTGCAAAACACACTACCTCTCCACCAGCTACAACAGCCAAAGTTCCACTGGTTCCCACTCCACCAACTGCTGTTGAGTTCACCATAACAGAAACTAGTGCAGAAAAACGTGACAGGGAGATTCGCAAAATTGTTGCTGAAGTCACTGCCATCTCCTCAGATATAGTTGAAGAGCAACCTGCTCCTGTCGCGTCTGAGTAGCCAACACCTACTACCACCAGGAAGTGATAAAAAATGAAGGCTGGCCGATCCAAAAAGCTCGGCAGTTCCTCTTCCCCACCAGTTTGAAAGTCTCCAAGACTTCGTGAGTGCTTTTGGCACTTGTGCTGAAATCAAGGGGGAGAAGGAGAGAAGAATTTTTTTGTTCTTTCTATCTAACTTTTCTTTTCTGTCTGTTTGATATTTTGATGACTACTTCTTCTCCAGGGTTGTAAGTAAGGGGGACTAAGGCTTATGCTTATATGGATGCATTCAAACTATTTTGATGATGTGTGTGTTTATGTGATATCTTTGTTTGATGAATGGTTTGCATGATCTAATATCATGTTTACTTTGTTTTTTATCTGATCATGATTTCATTGTTAATCGTCTTGCAGGATATACATATTATAACAGTGTTCTGATATACTTTTGTGTAACAGCTCACATGTTATTTTTACTAAAAACAGTTTAGTGCTTTCATCAGAAGTTGCCAAAAAAGGGGAGATTGTTAGTATCTGTGTGTAGAGTGTTGTTGTCGAGCTTATTTCCAGTATCACGTTGTTGTTCCGTCAAGTGACGAGTTAATGTCAAGTTGTCAAGATTGTCGAGTGACGAGTTAATGCCGAGTTGTCGAGATTGTCGAGTGACGAGTTCGAGTTGTCGAGATTATATGCGTGTCGAGTTTATCTGCATGTCGAGCTTGTATGCATCACGTGTCGAGTATTGATTGTCAAGTGTCGAGTAGTTGTGTAGAGATCGTTTGTGATGAAACTATTGTGTCAAACTTGTTGCGTGTCGAGTATTGACTGTCGAGTGTTGAGTACTGTGTCGAGCACTTGGGCCGAGAATGCTGGTGACGAGTTTTTGGTGACAACATGCATGTGCCATGCACATATTATGTTTTGATCAACTTGTGATGAAGCAAGAATATTATTTTGATCAGTCTACTATTTCTAGAATTATATTTTAGGAAGTATTTGATTTATAAATATCTCCTAAAATTAGTATAAAATCTTGTATCGTAATTAGAATAGAAGATTATTTATTTATCCTAATCTCTTTAGATATTTAATCACTTCCTATTTTATTTTTCTTAATCCTAATATGATTTTGATTAGATCTTTTACAGGATTTTTAGGAGATTTCGTCCAGGCTTCACACTATATATATTTCATGTAATAACCAGGCGAAGAACAGACGTGGAAGAGAGATTAAAACTGGTTAGCTGATTTGGTAGTGAGAGAGTCTTGATTCTGGCATTCCATGAATTAATAGAAGAGCTTCAATGCAAATTGGGATGCTTCTTTAATTTGATTCTTTGAGTCTTTAATTCATGTATGAATGGTAGAATCGTACATGAGTTATTGATTAAGTCTGTGTGAGTTAGTAGACACTTAGGATAACTTGCGGGTTAAGTGTTTATATAATTCAGCATCAGACATCGGTTGTTATGTATAACTTAACAGTGTATTGTTAAGTTATCTGTGACAGAAAGTGGGTTGTGTCACTAGAGTTTAAAATCTTGGCGGGATTTTGTTTGACAAAGATTAGGTCAGTGTGTGAGAGTGAGTAATTACTGTAAAATGTCTCAAAGATTGTACAAACAAGAGCTTAGTGAATTGCAGCTCTATAACTGTCCGTGGATGTAGATTTTATAACCGAATCACGTAAAATCCTCCTGTGCCAATTTACATTACAGTTTACTGTTATATGTGTTATAACTGCATACTTCCATAACTTTCATCATCAAAACCAATATTGACAAAAAAAATATTTAAAAAAAAATTTAAACCAATGTTGAAACACACACACACACATATATGTATTACTAACATATAATATTGTGACACTCGAGGTGATTTTTTTTTAATTTAAAGTTTGTATTTAATTGATTTTCTATCATTCAAATGTTATAATTAAAAAATCCTAAGATTTATATATTGTAAAGATGAAGAATTTGTATGTAAATTAAATTCATATACGACACTTCTAAAAAAATTTATTTAAGTTATATACATCCAATTTTTACAATCAAGTCCATAAAACATGATGTGGTTTAATTTTATTGGATACATGATTATCAAATCATCTATCATAATTTCTCACATTTATTATTACCTTGGAATCATCCAATGATATTTTTTTAAGTCAGATTTTATGAATTTGATTGTATTTATAAAAAAACTTTTTTATTACAAAAATTATGAGTCATTGAATTGATTCATGCATTTTAAATGGTTGAGATTGATATAAAAATTCAATAAATATTGAAAAGGGATATTGAATTGACAGCCGTAAGCTTTGGCTTAAATAACTTCAAAATCCTTTGATGTTTATATCCTTGAAAAAAAAAAAATTAACATTGCCCCCGAGAGTTTCTAAGTTGTATTGAATATAAGGATGAAATTATTTTTTCTTAAATGTCTGGATCTAAAGTTATTTACCGCTTTTTCAATTCCCTACTGAGACTTTATGACTAGCATTGGTGTGCTTAAAAGATTTATTAATCATTAGAATGTCGGAAAGTGCTTTTTTTTTCAAAAAAAAAAAAAGAATAATAATAATCTGATTATTGTACTGAATTAGCATTCCGGATTTTAAACAATTAGTTATGTTTTTGTTCATTTTGCGTCCACCCGCAGCCTCTCCCTTGCTTTATTGGGGAATTAGTCAATTCTTCTAAACCTACTTCTATTGATCTTTTTATTTATGTTAACATAAACATGCTTTTGAAAAAAGCACTTATTGACGACAGTTGCTTTTGAAGAAGGCAACAAACAATGACAATCCTAGAGCCAATTGCCATTGTTGACATAGGCTGAAAGATGCGGTGCATTCTAATTAGAAAATAATTATAAGCTTATATATATCTCAGGTTATCTTTTGAATCTTTGACATCAACAAATAAAGTTAGGTTTGTGATTGTCTTTAAAAAGTGCTTTCAGTAACATACATTTTCATAATATATTCTGTGTGTGTGCGTGTCTATATATATATATATATATATATAAAGAAGTATCTTTAAAGAAAAAAAAAAAATTCTTGTCGCTTCAGAAAAAAAACTGAATCAACAGTAGCAATTAATTACTTAATTCTATAGAATGAGTAGTTTTTGTGACTTAATAATACAATCACTTATTTTTTCTTCTTATTTGTAGATTTTAAATTAGTTTACGGGATTGTGTCATAACATTATTTCTACAAATATTTTAACCCAAATGTATTTTCTTGATATAGTTTATATTTCTTATTTTCAAAAATGAAAATCCATGATTTTAACTTTGAGTTAAAGATAGAATTAACCTGCATATTTTTAATAATAAGAAAAATAATAAGAGGATATCAATAACATAATCTAAATTCAAAGTAAGAATCATATTCGTGTACAAAAGAATAATATACATATATTATGAGTGCGAGCTCTTGTTCATCAGTCTTATGTACATCATACATATGGAAGATTATCACCTAGGTAAAACAAATGGTTATAAAGCTAGCCAATCAAGCTTGTGCTTTTAGAACGTGTGCAAGAAAGTGAATTTAGTTGTTATTGTCATGTTATTTCCTTAAAGAAGGATTTGTTTCTTTTTACCCCAACTCACGATTTTGAAGAATCTCAAGATTAACATATAAAAGTGATTGAATCCTTTTAATAAATTGTTGGTGAAATTAGATAATAGAAAATGGTGGAAAATATGAGAACACTCGAGAGATTATAAAATGTTTACTAAAGATAAACAATCACACAAAAATTTCAGACTTTTTATTAATAAATGTTGTGTTGCATTTTGAAGAAAGTATAGTAGACATCCGATGTATTGTATCACCCTAAACTTTCTGGAATTAGAGGCACCAAGTAACTCAGGGCTTAGGTTGCCTTAATTTGTAATCATATTGAGTCATTGACAAATGAACCAGGATAAATCATGGTAAGCCCATTGGAAGAACTATCATGTCTAATGAATTGGGAAGGGACACCCCAATGGGCCTTCGTCATAAGGACACAGAACAAATGTTGCCATTTAACCACCACTATTTTTCTTTACCAAAAAAAAAAAAAAAAAAGGTTACATCTATTCAATCCCCACTTTTGAATCTATGAGACTCCATTTTTATCCTTCGATATTTTAACGATTTTGTCCGTAAATAAAATTACAAAAAAGACAAAATCTGGAAATACACTTATATTACATTACAGTTATAAGTTATAAAGCTTAAATTTGATCTCTTAAATATTTTAATCTCCAATGTGTTTTATATATTTTAAAATCTTGAATAACAAACTTTCTTTAAATTATATTTATCTTTTTTTCATAAATATATCTAGTATTGTTCTTCATTTCATGATAAAAATAAAATAAAATTATCTTCAGACGGATACGATATACAAGAAAGATTCAATAAAAGTATTTTTTTTCATTCTTTCATATTCACAGGCATTTTCTCAAGCAGACTTGAGAGCAAGAGCAACCGAAAGTAGTTACAGCATCGGTTCCAAGCTTCCAACAAGGCCAAACAAATGAATTTAAAAAAAAAAAAACTTTGAAATCTTATGCCTTTGGTTTACCAGAATGGGTTTTATTGCTTTCCTCAAATCAATTTAGCCAACTCAACCGAAATTAATAGCTAAACTAAACATCAGTAGACAATCAAATTAAACTGGGATGAGGAAATATTTTTGTATCTAATTTTTTATAAAAGTCAAGTACTATATATGAGTAATGAATAGTTAATATAGATTGAAAGATTAGTTCTAGAATTAAGTGGGGTATATTGAGTTCAAAGGTGAGGGTCAAATAGAAATATCCTGCAAAAATTATACAATATTTAATGAAGGATAATTTAGGAATAAAGTGGGGTTTAGTGAGAAAAAAATAGAGGTTTGAAAATTTTAATTCGGTGAATTTAGAAGTAAAGGCTGAAGATATAGAAAATAAGGGCCAAATAAAACAACTCAAAAAAAAAAGCTTAATTAAAAACTATTTTCACACACCTTTTGAACTACCAAATAGACAAATCTTCAAAAAGTGGGGTTATTTGCACCCCATTAATAAACTAAATAGCTCCCATCTTTTAATTTGACAATGGTAAAACTATGACAAAAATATAATCAACTCTTTTCTTTCTATCCCCATTAAAATTTTGATGATGTAATATTTACATATTTAGTAACCCAAGTGTTTTTTGGTTCCATCTTCACGCTATAAAAATAACCCCATTTTCCAATTTATGAAAGTGTAAAATGATAATAGTAAAATCAAATCGAAGTCTAAATCATTATTTGTTAATTCCTTTGTTATTCGATTTAGAGATAACCATGGTAGACAATAATGATTTTCAATTTTCATTAATAAACCAAAATAAGACACTAGTTGATTGCATGCTTTCTTTACACAGCTTAAGCTTGACAAATCCTAAATTAGATGGCACAATTGTCAAACGAAAATATTAAAAGTTTTAGGAATATAACCTCTAAAGAAAAATTAAGCATCATTAGCAATTGTCTATGCACTCAAAACTTATAAGTTTGAGAAGATTAAGATTAATGAAGATGACTTAAAAAAGAATAAATTGTCAAATAGCTAGAATATGTGAGAGAATTGGAGGAAACCATTGCGGTGATTGGCGGGAGTAAAAAGGGGTGTGCTGTCTGCAGTGTACCTTTTTTTTATTTAATTTTTCCTCTATTACTCTTTTTCCCTTCTAAAATAAGAGATGGGGGGCTCTTTGGAAATTTATGGGGCTGCCTAGCGTTACTCATTTTCAAATCACTGAAGTGTTGTGTAGATCCAAAAACTCTTTATAAGCCTCTTTTCGGAGTGTATTAACCTTTTCTTTTCATTTATTTATAATGGCTTTTATGAAATGCAATATTAAGCTATGTTGGTTTCACTAGATATATGGATTTATTTTTAAAATTACTTTTATTTTCACTACAAATATAATTATGTAATTGTAAAATAGTGAATATACTTAAAAAAAAAAGTACTGGAAAACATTTTTAAGTGATTTATATAGCTTTCAATTATTTTCAATATCGGGAATATATGCACTTCAATAAGAGTATGTCCATATTAGCATACATATATAGCATTGTATACGTGCTTCTATTCGTAGGACACCATTAAAAACATGTGAAAACTGCAAAATGCATGATCAAGATTTTTATTTTTCTTTAAAAGCACTAGTTGAATGCAATGTGTTCATAGAAATTATAATGTCTACATTTTTCTGCACCAAAATTAATGAATTAATTGACATGCACGCAAAAATTAATCTAGATAGTGAGGTGTAACTTTTAACAA
The DNA here is from genome assembly GCA_013180625.2 of Boswellia sacra. Taxonomy (NCBI): domain Eukaryota; kingdom Viridiplantae; phylum Streptophyta; class Magnoliopsida; order Sapindales; family Burseraceae; genus Boswellia; species Boswellia sacra. The sequence goes on along the minus strand of SNVD02000901.1, from coordinate 121,821 downwards.
ATTTCTAGATCTATACAAGCAGACTTTTTAACCGTCAAAGGCAATTAAAATTCTTAAACCCTCCAGAACTTGGTAAAGTTTTAAAGACCTCCCTTAGAGGGCGATTATTATTTTTTTAAATAGTTATAGATTAAATTATGAATAATATATTTTTTTTCTTATTTTAATATCTAAATTGGTATGTCTGAAAACTAATGGTGTATATAGCACACAAATACACATTATTTTCACTTGTGATTTTATTTCATATAGTAAAAATGTTTACATATCAAAATTTATTATGAATTAATTTATTTAAATATGTATAATTGGGATGTAAGTTATTTTTTTCTAAAAGAATTTGATATATAAATGACCAAAAATAATTTTAAAAATATATAGAGAATAATAATATAAAATTAGAGATAAATAATAATATTTCAAAATTAAAATATTAGACTATATTCAAATTGAAATGAATTTTATAAGGACATTTAAGAGAATTAAAAGAGTAATAAATGATTTGACATTTACATTCACATAAAAGCTAAAATTTTATTTTATTTTTATCTTTATAAAAATGCCTTAATTAAGTTTTAAATAAGAAAAACAAATATTACGAAAAGATCAGAAGATTTCAGATCAAAAAATAATTAACTTCTTAGTCTCTTACCAATTCGATAAATATCATATTGGGACAATAACTATCATTCATGTTTGGTTTATTACATTTGAGAATAGATTTTATCATTTTGATTAAAAAAACCTTAAAATGACGCAAAATAATAAACTAAAAAATTTCGTTAGTTTCAACCCCTAAAAAAGGACTAGAAAAGAGATTTCTTATAAAAGAGCTATTATTACAACTAAAATTAGAAAAGCAAACAATCAAATTAACCCCAAAAAAAAAAAGATTAACCTAAACAACAATCTCATCGAAAACCCAATAACTCCACCATCTCAAAACCGTTAACATCAACAAGAGTCGATAAAAAGCAAATATCAAACTAAAAAAAAAAGGATTGATGAAACTTAGCAGATCCACTACCGTCATCTGTTAAAAATAAATTGAAAATAAAATTTGTGCAAACCCAACAACACCACCGCACAATCCGACAACTCAACAAAACAACCATAAGCCTCCGTAACCCAAAAGCAGCAATGCCACCCACATTTGCACCAAACCCGCCATTAGCCACCAGCAGAGGCGGATCTGTTAGTGGGCTTGGCCGGGCTACAGCCCGGGGTGAAATTTTCAAAAAGAATTTTTGAACTCCTTAAGCATCCCTATAATTTTAATTTATTACAAAACAATTCTGGAACAAAGAATGAATATAAAATTTGGAGAATCTTAAAAATGATTTTACCAATTTCTTTTACCCTTCTGCTCTCTTCTTCACAAAAACATACGGTCTGAAACTGCAGCAAGCTTCTTTCACCATTCTTTAATCTTTTTGGCTCCAATCTCTCACTATACTTGGTGGAAATCAAAACTTGGACTCTTTCTTGACTACATTATTCAAGTCATCAAGGTAAATATTTGTGTTGCGTAATTATTTTAAGATTTAGTTTTTATTTTAGAGATATAGTTTATGAATTTTGAGACTTCATGACTTAATTTTACATCATAGTTAATTGATTTTGAATATTGTTATGTAGTACATATAAATTTTCTAACTAAACGGTTGACCAACAATAGAATAATTTATTTTTAACAAATTCATATAAGGACAAGACTTACTTGTATGCCTAATCCTATTGTTTCAAAAGATTTTAAGGTCTTGGGTCTTTGAATTAAATAATTTTAACTATTTTAGCTAACATGCTTACCTAGTTGATGATGTTGGTTTTCTCAAGCAATAATCAATCTCTAAATGGTCTTTAATGAATAAATGTTTGCTCTGTTTACATGCACCAGAGCATTCAAATCTTGGGTTAGAGGACTAACCTTTTTAGTTACAGTTACACAAAGTTACAAGCCCAAACCAAAAAATAATGAATTATGCAAATATATATTTTAAAACAAAAAAAATGTAGGATTAAAAAGCAATAATGTTCCAGCAACATTTTCAACGACATTTCTAGCAACGTTTCTGGCAATGTGGGATGAATTTCTTAATGATTGCATGGTTATCTATAAAATAAGTTATTGATTGTATTGATTTAGATGAAATAATTGATGAATTTTATGTTATAAAGTATCGTAGGATACAACTTCGGTTGTTTGTTATTGTTGTATGTGCATTGCATGTTTATTTTTGGTATACTATTGTTGTTTTAATTTTATTTTTATCTATGTATAGAACATACATTTTGAGGGGTAAGGTTCATTATGCCCCCTATCTAGGTGTAAAATATTCTTATCAATAAAATTTTCTCATATTGTCGGGGTTTTCCTAGTTAAATGCAGCCTGGGCTAGGAAAAAATCCTAGATCCGCCCATGGCCACCAGCTACACTACCACCCACTACGTATTATAAAGACTATGCACCTTCCTTTCACTATCATCCTCAGTTGCATGCCACCATCTCCATTTTTCAGCACAACTAAACAAACTCATACATTCTTTCTATTTAGCACTGGGGCTGAATTTCTAACATTAATAGTACTCCTATAGTCGTAGAATAACAAGGAAATTACATTGGAAATAATAATAATAATAATAATAAATCTATGTTAGGAATCTGCAAAAATAAGAAATCTCTCTAATTAAATAGGAGATATATTTTTTTTCACAAATTTTGGTAACATTGAAATTGTTGGTTCTAGGCGTGGCACACATGGCATGTGCATTGCACATGAGTATTTTGTCATCATGTGATAAAAACATTAAATGTGGATATTTTCCTATTCTCAGTTACTTTATATAGATATTTTGTATTAGGAGAATTTTAATTAAAATAGGATAAGTTTTGATATGGTATCCTAGTTGAATAGGAATAAGTTTGGATTTGACATCCTAGTTGAATAGGAAGTTTTATATTTGTATTAATTATCTCTTATTAGATTATGATATTATTTAAGTATTCTAGTTTACTTAGGAGAGTATATTATCACTTCCTATAATGTTTGATTGTTATCTAAACTTTCCTTATGCGTTTCATTGAGATTCTATAGGATCTTGACAAGAATTGCAATTGATATCAAATACTATATAAAGCTATCTTTATAGCTTTTAGAGAAAGGCATTCAACGCATTCAAGGCAAATTGAGAGAAAGCAAGGAAGAACAAGTTTGAGTGCGTCTTTTATTTATTTTTATGTCTTGTGTAAAGCTTTAGGCTTTGGTTAATTGTTATAGATCGTGTGAGCTTAAGGGAGTTGAGTAATCACATATATCTGTACCAGTTACGGGTGTTATGTTATTCTTAACTGTGTATAGTTAAGATAATCGTGATAGAAAAAGAGCAGCATCAGAAGAGTGTGTGAAGGACTATAGTTGTGATCGGGGTTGATCAAGTTTACATAAATTAGATTAGTAAGTAAGCAAGTGTCTACCACTATAAAGATTCCTAAGTCTAGTGTAAACACATATAACATAGTGGATTGCGACTCTTGTTACCCGTGGATGTAGGTTGGTTATAACCGAACCACGTAAAAATCCTGTTCCGATTTACATTACTGTTTTCGGTTATATTATTCGTAACTACCATACGCTGCAAAAACTAACAAAAATGATCACAATATATATTAAGATAAGTATATTAGCATGAATAATGGTAATATTAAGATGATAATTTTAATTTAAGCGATTCCCATAATATTTGGATAGTATTAATATAATACATAATTAATACATATTATATTAATATTAATTAATTTAATTATGATATTCAAGTCTGTTAACAAACGTGTATTAGTGGTTCTTTTAAGTTTTAATCTCTTCGCTCCTCTCTTTCAGAAACTAGAAACTGAGCCAAGAGGCTATCAGGATCAATTAGGAAACCTCTCGTCAAATGTTTTTGATCAGTCTTATGAGACTCGTACGTCAAGATTCAAGAAGCTCAAGGTATATTAATAAGAGATCATAAAATATAATCCATACAAAGATCGCTAATCATATACAATTAGAGGTATCATTGAAAAGTAAAAAAGACACGACATAAAGAATTCAAGAGAGAAAAATCTACAAATATATTGAGAACAGTGGCAGACTCAAGATTTTAGGTGAGGAGGGACACCTTGAAAGTTATAATATCTATAATTTTTTTTGTTTAATAGAAATTAATAGCATGAGAGAATTTATTGAAATATGAAAAAAGAGTATACCTAGGTAAGGTAGACTTAGGGGCCGATTGTTTTTCAGTTTGAAGTTTGAATTTAACTTATTCTCAAACTTCAGATCTTTTCATGATGTTTGTTTTTTTGTCTTAAAAACTTAATCTAAGACATTGTTCGTCTAAATGTAAAAAGCTAAAAATTTTAGCTTTTATCTGAATGCAAATGTCTGAATAATTTATTATTCCTCTAATTCTCTTAAATGCTCTTATAAAATTTATTTATGACCAATTTATACATAACCTAATATTTTAATTTTAAAACATTATTATCTATTTCTAATTTTATTTTATGATTCTCTATATATTTTTAAAATTATTTATAGTCATTTAACTTATTTATATATCAAATTCTTTTAAAAAAATTTCTTTTCCCAATTATACACATTTAAATAAATTATTTATAATAAATTTCGGTATCCAAATATTTTTACTATGTAAATAAAATCACAAGTGAAAATAATATATAAATAGGGATATATATATATATATATATATATATATATATATATATATATAAAACCATTAATTTTTAGACATTTTGATTCCAATGTTAAAATAAAAAAATAAAAATATCATTTAGATTTCAGTTTAATTCAAATTTGTTCAGATTTCAGAAAAAAAAAGGCCCCCTTAGGGGCTGATTGTTTTTTAGTCTGAATTCTAAATTTAACTTATTCTTAGACTTCAAATATTTTCATGATGATTTTTTTTTTACTTCAGACTTAATTTAAAACATTTTTATATGAATAAAAAAAGCTAAAAACTTTAGCTTTTATATGAATGCAAATATCTGAATTATTTATTACTTATTTAATTCTATTAAATGCCCTTATAAAATTCATTTATGACCAATTTATACATAGCCTAATATTTTAATTTTGAAAAATTATTTATATTTCTAATTTTATATTATGATTCCTTATATATTTTTTAAATTATTTTATGGTCATTTAGCTCATTTATATATCAAATTCTTTTATAGAAAAAAAGCTCTTTACCCAATTATGCACATTTAAATAAATTAAATTCATAATAAATTTTGGTTTGCAAATATTTTTATTATGTAAAATAAAATCACAAAAGAAAATAAAATATATAAATAAGAATATATGTGTAAAATATTAGTTTTAGACATTTCAATTCATATATTAAAATAAAAAACAAACATATCATTCAGATTTTTATACTCAGATCTATTCATAGTTTAGTTTAATTCAAACCTATTCAGATTTCAGATTAAAAAAACAATCGCCTCCTTAGTAAACTTTGTCTTACATGGTCTAAATATAATAATAATTTCACTAAAATTATTTTTATAAGAAGAGTTGGTTATTACTATTCACTAAAAATTCTTTTAATTTATTTTTTCAAAAACTAGTTAATAAATAACAAAATTTGAAAGAAAAAATAGAAAGATATAATTTATACTGATCAAACAAAAAATACAATTTATGAAATATAATAATTAAACTAAAATACAAGAGAAACTCACTTGATTGTAACTTATAAAACATATATATTTTTAGTTATATTATATGGTTTAATGAGTGACCTGTATGTTACACTAGATGAAAGGAGAAGTTTTATGAAATTTTGACAAATTCATAATTAGAAAAGGATGAAACATAAAATCAAGAAATAAGAGATTATGTTTAATTTTGAAGAAGGGTTATAAGGGTAGCTAATTGAAACAAGGGGGCAAAAGCGAAATTACAAATTTTAGGAGGGGCATGGGCCCACCCTGACCCCTCTTTAGGTCTGCCTATGATCGAAAACATACCAGATCAACAAAAAAGAAGTGCATGGAGAGAACATGAAATAGCAAGAATTAAGAAAAGAAGAGCAGCAAAGATGAAGCAATAGCTGGACGTTTATTTGGTAAAAGTCATACTCTAAGGCTAACTAATTAGCCCTAGAGTATGACTACTACCAGATATATGCCCCCTCTACCATTGTTGACCACATGCAATCTTCTCTCTATCAAAGAAGAATCGCTTTTACATATTTCTCTGTAATATTAGCTTCCCATTTTATTTTTGAATTATAAAGTAAGCAGGGGTTTTTATCTTTATAAAAGTGAAACAATTTCCTAACACATATAAAGAGATAAGTATAATACATATTTATCTAAGATAATGCTAAGGAGATAAAGATTAATTTGTATGATATAAAACGTAAATATGTTGTAAACATAAATATATGTGATTTGGATAAGCGTGTGTGTGGGTGTGTCTATATATATATATATATATATATATATATATATATATATATTAAGATAATATTAATATTGATTTTTGATAACATTAAGATAAGTACACATTATAAGAATATGCAAATAATGGTAAGGTACAATTTGAGAATGAGTTAAAACTGCGTAAAGAAAGGCTCTCACTACTACCTTGGCGAGATTGTCAACCCATGGATTAGGGATAGCAATTTGACTCGTTGGGTCCGCGGCCGTGGCGCGAATCATGCTGAGCCCATTGATGGTTAGGGGTAGGTCTCGAGCCTAAAGTGTGCTACCCCACTTGGGGTGCGTCTAAGGCCGGTCCAATCCCTAGCCCCATTTGACCTACGTCGCCTTGCCCTGCCTCGCACACTTTAAGGATGTATATAAAAACATATAAAATATATGGACTAACAAGTAATCTTGGGGATGATTTTAATAAGTTTTAATAGATAGGGGTGTTCTAGGAGTTTAACAAAGTATATAATGCAAAAGATTATCACATTAACCTTAATCTCCTAAACTGCTAAACCTAAATCCTTACCCCTAGAAACTCTTCCCTCTGCCACTCTACTCCATTGTCGCTAGGCCCCATCATCGGCTCTCCACTCCACTCCAACATTCTCTTCTTTTGTTACGGCTGCCTTCACCGTCCTCACTTGTGGCTCGCCTCTACCTCCTCACTGCTTGCCTTCCCTCCTTTACTCCACTCAATTTTGGTATGATCTTCACTTCAATTTCATTTGATTGTGGTTAAATTAGGTTTATATCTTTGTAGGTATCTGAGTTCTGCCCATTTCACATTACATTTTTGTTCTCTATGAATTAACATCCATCAATTAGATCAAGAAATTTCACAACTTGGGCTGATTTTTGGCATTAATCATGTTGATTAGATATCATAAATTTAACAGTTGTTTCAGCTAAAGAAAGCTTTAGCTTTTTCATGATTACAAAAATTAAAAGCGGTTTAATTATTGCTGTTGTTTCTTACATTGTCATGTCCTTAATTCTTCACTCTATTGTGTAAAATTTTATGTTTTTTTATACTAAATGTAGTCATTTATTTTCTAAGCTAAATTTGGAAGCTATGTGTTCTCAACTAGTTCTTATGAATGAATTCTCCGATCTGCTTGTCTATCACAATTTCCCATGCCTAATTTTCGAATTATTGCACATTTGGTTCTAGAATTAGTTCTCTTTATGGTTGTCTCTTTACAAATTGAAATTAAATGGAAGGGATTATGTTATTATAAGTAGGCTATGTATGAGTTTTGTGCACTTTGCTAATGATCTGAATTTGTGCTCCTCTCTTTCCCCTGTGTGGTTAGGCTTTTTTCCTATTACAGCTACGAGTGTAAACATAAGTTTGTTTTATCATATTTGATAAAAAGTTAAAACCTAGCACCTTTAACTGGAATTTGTAATGGATGGCCTTATTGAAGACGAGGTACCTCAATGGTATTAGATTTTGTTTAACTAACTAGTAACGGGCTTAACTTGGATATAGACTGTTTGATTGGTCTTTTAGCTTGAAAGGTTGTGGATCTTAAGTTCTAATAAATTAAGTGTATCTTATTCATTATAATTTTTTATTTCATTTTCTTATTTATTTATTGATTTGGCTATTATATTTCTAGGTACAATTCCTCAAGAAGAGATGGTTGGAAGGCAACCACTGGATGATGAAGGAGGAAATTCAATGACATCTTTGTGAGGATGTTTTGTTGGAGTTTTAGATGAAGGATATTGTTGAGTCTTGACTTTATAAAAAAATAAAAAGACAATTGTATCCTTAACAAGAAATGAAAAATATAGAAACGTCATTCTCAACAGAAAAATTCAAAATGCCCTTGATGTTACGAGACGTCTGCCTGGATTCGAGAAGCTGGTCTACGTCATCTTGAAATTGTCAACCAATCAAGAAGTGTTGTGTTGCAGACATTTGTTGATAATTTTATGGAAAAGGCCAAGGATTCCTCAGAGGACAAGTGGAGGTAGGAGCAAACAGAAAGAGACAAATGATGGTATAATCATAAAGGTTAATTCTGACTGAAATACCAAATTTGAATGCTAGAACACTGAGATACTGTTACTAATTCATCACCATTTCAAATACAAATGTGAGTATGAGGAAACAATTCTAGACACTCATGAATCTGAAATCTTAGCAGGAATGACTCAGAAATACCTTTCAACATAGAAATATGACTGAAAAGTGAAATTATAATGCATAATGTGGATGGGGATTCCATCCTGCCAGAGTCGTGGCAACCTTGCATTAGTTTCCTGAGTTCCCTGAGGAGGCTCAGAGCATCATCAGACCATGGCACAAAGGCAAGGTTCAGAGAAATGAAATGGAGTCGTCACCCGGGTAATTAACCACAAGAAAAATGTGAATGACGACAGCCGATCATTTGCTTTCTGGACCTAACTACCTTTATTATCCTTTCAGAGCTGGGTTTGGGAAGTTAGGTACGGACTTTGAGTCTGCCCGACCAAACTTTGGCCTCCATTAGGGTTTACTGGGTTGAGATTTTCTAAGTCATCAATTCTATCCATCTTGATCCTAAATTCATTTTGCACACAATCAAGTTTTATCACCTTTATTACATTTAGGTGAAGCAATTTATGTACATCCATAGAAAGAGGGAGGAGAATAAAATTATAATTGTCTTTCAAACATGGGGGTTTGGGAAATGAGATTATAACAATTGCCCAAATAATGCTTAATAGTAAATGATAAAGTGTACAATAAGAGTTAAAAGAGTAATCTAGCTAACACTTCACAAGTAATGCAAACATCCTAATTAATCATAAAAGTTGAGTAATTAACTTTAAACAAATCATAAAGAAAGGATTAATCTATGTTGTAATCATGCATCAGGATTCAAAATACTGAATCATGTGAGACAAAAGAGCAACAATCATATTCTGGGCTTGAATGGGCGTGTGCCTTTTCTTGACACCATACCATATCTTCCCATGGTCAGGTAGGGGCGGGTATGGTATGGTATTTTCGGGTGTTGACTAAGTTTGACCAAAAAATTGATCAAGTTTTACCATGTCTCTTTTTATGATTTTAAAGCTTATTTGTAACTTTTTTTTCAAGATTTTAAAGCATTGGGTTCTACTGTAATATCCTGGAAAATTTAAATACTTATTTCTTATAATGTGTGTGTGTGTGTGTGTGTGTGTATCTATATATGATGTTATATAAATTATGTGAACGGGGTGTCGATAAGAATAATATTGGCCTTTGTGTTGGGCCTGAAGGAAATTTTACATACATATTTTAAGTTGACTTGAAAATTGCCAAAACAATTGATCTTATTTGGGAAGGGGAGAGACCTACGGGAAGGAAGAAAAGAGGGAGAAGAGAAGGCGGAGAAGAGGAGAGGTGAAAGAGAAGGAAGAGTAAAAGGATTTTCTTGGAATTAAGGTAGGGGTTTCTTAATTTTGTGTCTAAATTTAAGCAAAGTTTTAATTTTATATTAATTGATAACTGATTTGTATTATGTTTATGTTAGATTTAAATTGATTTTGTTAAAGTTTATATGTTGAAATGAGAAAAAATATTGGGTGATTAAGAGTTGGAAAGATAGATGTTATAGCCGTTGAAAAGTCCTGATTGTGTGACTACATGCACTGTTATGATCTTGTGTATTTGATTTAGTTCTGATCATGCATATTTTCTTTTGTTTGTGAAATTAGACATATAAAGCTTTAATATGCCACTAGTTTTGCTTGAATTGGATTTAAAATGGATTTTTGGTGAATTTTTGAATATGAATGTCGAAAGCTAAAAACTACCCTGTTTCACTTGACTGATCTGGATACTTTTATAAAACTGTATTTGTTGAGATCCAATTTGAGGAATTTCTTTTTTGTTCATGAAAATAGACATGTTAAGGATTTTGTAGCCACTAGATTTGTTTGAATTGGTTGAGAAATGAAATTTTAGTGAATTTTTGAATATGAATGTTGAAAGCTGAAAACTACCCTGTTTCACTTGACTGATCTGGATAATTTATGAACTGTATTTGTTGAGATCAGATTTGAGGAATTTATTTTTTGTTCATGAATTTTCGAGCCACTAGATTTGATTAAATTGGTTGAGAAATGAAATTTTAGTGAACTTTTGAATGAACCTGTTTTGTGTTGAAATTTTCCTCTGTTTATCCGACTTGACAAAATTTTTTATGAAAATTGTATCATTTGAGAAACAATTTTAGAGATTTCTTATTTTATGTGGAAAAGAGACATGTGAAACTTTAAAATTCCATTGGTCTCATTGAATTTGGCTCTAAAATGAAATTGTGGTGAATTTTTAAATTTGCTTGTTTGAACCTGGAATTTACATTCATCAAAATAAGCTACGCATTTTGAAAATTAGTATTTATTGAGGTGTTTTCTTGGGAATTCAATATTTTTTCTTTAAAATATGTTCAATTATCTTTCTTTTCTAGGTGGAATCACCTCAATTGCATTTTTGTACAATTTTTAAGAATTTTCCAAAGTTTACTGCAAAATCCTAAAAATTTATATCGTTCATTGACTAATCTATATATGTTGTTAAAATTGTGTTAATTGGAAAGATGTATTGCAATTTCGGAATTTTGATCATATTCTAAATATAGCAAGTTTTCAATTTCAGGTGGTTTCACTCAAATTAGAGTCTGATGTGATTTTTGAGTATTTTTCAAGTGGATAGTAGTATGCTGAAATTTTATTTGTTTACATAAAACATAAATAAACTTGGGATTGGTGAGGCTGAGAAGCGCCAACCCAAGGGATGAAACTTATTGTATATTGATTTGAGATTGGTGAGGCTGGGGAGCACTAACCCAAGGGATGAATTTAATGGATACGGACTTGGGATTGGTGAGGCTGGGAAGCGCCAACCCAAGGACCAGTATGATGAAATTATATACGTTCAAACTCGAATCATGGTTGGAAATGAAAATTGTGCGTGTACAATCCAAGAACTATTATGTTGGAAATGCGATTTTAATTGATATTAGTTTTTCACACAATTATATTGTGTTAGTTATACCTAATGCACTGTTGACAACATTTGATGAGTTATATAGCTCATTCATTTATGGTAATGGATGGATATGTGATAGTGTTTGGATACCGAATCTTTATAATTTGCATGAATGTATGAGTGCTTGTATTTAGATGTCAAATGTGTATGATTTACATTAAAGCATGAGTGGTTGTACTTGGATATGAGATTAAGAAATTCCTACTGGGCTGTATATGCTCACCCCTTCCTCTACAGGTACACAAAGAGATGTTCGTGCTAGTGATGTTCCAGAGCTTTCCTAGAGGGTCTGGATGGTTGCATGCATGCTATGGTTTTGGGGAAACCTGTTGACTTAGCCTAGACTATGATAGACAATTTTATTGTACAGATAGCAAACCCTGTACTAAAGTTTAGATATCAGTATATGTAAAAGTTTATCTTGAATAGATAGCTATATGTTTGTACTTGACTTATGTGGAATGCAAAAAGATAAAAATTAAAAAAAAAATCTTGGATGATATATACTTAGATGTTTATGAATTTTAGTCTTAGCCAATAAAAAAAAACTACACCTTTTTCTATTTATATTTTTATCACACCTGAAGTCTCTATATAAGAGATTTTGGGGCGTGACATTGACATTGTTTAATGTTATGATTCAAATTTTTGTACCTAAATCTTATCAATGCAATTAATTTTAACTTACTTTCTATGATAATAAATGATAATGTATCCAATAATAAACCGACCACATAATAAATCCAAATATCCAATGCCAGTATGCAACTAAATATCCATAATAACACAATTAATCAAACAACTACATATCTAAATACTTCCACAAAGTTCCAACTTCCAACCTTCAAATCCAACCTTTAAGGTCCACAAAGTTCCAACTTCCAACCTTCCACAAATTAAAAAAAAATAAAGAGAAGAAAAAGAAATTGTAATTTACTTAGTAAGGTAATAAGTATGTTAAAACTTAAAAGAATGACATAAGAAAGTTAGAAATGAATATTTCAATAAAATTATTGAAATTATCTCAAACTTTCCATGGTTACCTGAAAATTATTAAAATTATTGAAATTACGTCAAACTTTCTAATTATATAATGATATGTAGCATACTTTTTAATTTTATAAAATATAAATGGTATGGTATGGTATGGTATTTGCGAGTTTTTCCCAAAATACCCGCCACCATACCATACCATGGAGGGTATTCTAAATTGCCAACACACCACACCCTACACTTCTCTCAAAGCCCTGTACTATCCCTATCATACCATGGCGGGTATGTCGGGTTCAGGTGGGTGGGCAGGTACCATGCATGCCCTTAGTTTTCATTTAACAAGTCATAACATTATCCTTAGGAATATAGTTCTAACAAAGAGATTAGGCTAGGCAAAAATACATCACACAATAATAATCTATGCATCATTTTAGATCTAGACATTCATACAACATTGCAATCAAACATTACTAACATAGCATAATCATAATCAAGACACAACCGTAAGCTAGCACTAATCATTCATTACTAAACTAAACATGCATTGCCTAGCTCGTCCTAATCTAATCATACTTTACTTAATTAACAAGCTAACTAATTAGCTAATTTACCAAACAACTAATTAAGCAATTTATTAACTAATTACTAACTAACCTGGCAATAAAAGCAATTAATGCTAAACTAAACTTTACTCCTAAACATGCTTCTAAACATGGCAAATAACCTAAACATGCTACTATGAAATATTTAAGAAAACTAAGAAAAAAATTAAGGGGCTAAGCCCTCAATTTTATACACTTTTCAAGGGTAATTACCTCACTTCCAAAGTTTGAACTTAAAGAAAACTGACTTGTCGAGGTTTTTTAGAGAACAACTCTACTTTGATATAGTGTTTAGGAATTAATTTTGAGTGTACTCCACCAATTGTTCATATATCTTTCGTGCTTATTACTAAAAACTATAAATGTTTATGTAGGTGAACTGTAGCAGTGAAATGATTGGACTCTTTCTAGGATCATGAGAGTAGGCATGTGCCTACTCAACATACAGGCATGCGCCTTATTGTGTAGGTGCCACACCTACTCTAGGTGGCTTATAAGGCTTCTAATCGAAGTGTCTTGAAGCTTCCAAGTTGGGCACCTTTAGGTTGTATAGGCGTGCACCTACACTACCCATTTTGATGCCTACTTGATCCCTTTTTGACTTTTTGCACTGATTTTGGGTGTTTTTTAGGTGTTTTCTGATTTTTAAGCTATTTTCTAGAAGTTCATAAGTTTTGGCTGAGAGACAAAACCTTTGATGATGGTACTGTGTCTCATCACTAGGCATCAATTTGTAGGCAAAAATTTCAATACCTATAATTTGCCCCCTAGGGTTTTGTGGGAACACAAACATCAACAAAGTAACTCCTACCTTGTATTTACCTTCCCTAGGCTAGATGTGTAAACCCCATTTTGTGCACTCTATGACTTGAAGACCTCTCTGGTCTGTTTCAATCATGGCGACTGATGGACCTCTTTGGTCAGGTTCAACCTTGGCGGCTGATAGACTTTTGTTGTTTGACTATGCCCTAATGGTGGATGAACCTCTATGGTTTGACTGTGCCCTAGTGATGGATGAACCTCTGTGGTCTGATTAGGCCGTAGCGGCTGATGAACATCTCTAGTTGGACTTGAGCCATGGCGGCTGATAGACCTCTCAGGTCTAATTTGGGTCGTAGTGGCTAATGGACTTCTTTTGTTTGACTTGAGCCCAGGTAGCTGATGGACCTCTCCAGTCTAGTTTGAGCCCTAGCGGTTGATGGACTTCTTTGGTCTGACTCAAGCACTTGCGGTTGATAGACATCTCTAGTTTGATTTGAGCCCTAACAGTTGATGGGCCCTTTTGGTATGGTTGTACCCTAGCGATTGATGGACATTTCTAGTTTGATTTGAGCCCTGGCGATTGATGGACCTCTTTGGTCTGGTTGTGCCCTGGCGATTGATGGACATCTCTAGTTGATTTGAATGAATGAGTCTTTGTGATTTGGATTTTGGATTTGGAACTCCAATAGGGAAGAATCTTGGATTCTGATTTGAAATTTTTGGGCTCTATTGGGGAAGTGACTAAATTTTGATTTTGGGATCTTGAATTCCACTGGGGACGAAAGTCGAATGGAACTCTGTTGGGGAAGAAATCAAACTTTTGACTTCACTGGGGGAAATACCACATTTGAGTTTGATTTCCACTACGGATAAAGCTGAGGATTGGAAAATGTGTTCCATTTTGTGCTTAATGTGACTAAGCTTTGAAGTTTTGGGGTAATAATTTTTGGGATTGAGGCTTTGCCGGGGATAAAAGTGGACTGGTGTTTGTCTTGGATTTTGAGTGGAGGTTGAATCAAAGTTTTGGACTTTCGAGTTCCACTGAGGATGAAGTTGGACTCATTCATTTTATTGAAGAAGGAATTGAATTGGGCTCCACCGGGGATAAACTTGAACTTGTTTTGGAATCTTTAGGATTTGAATTCCACTAGGGAAAGCATTAAATTTATGGCTCATAATCTTGAGTATGGCTTGATTCATAATTTTGGGGGTTGTATTCTGAAATTTGGATTTCACGGGGGAAGAAATTCCCGGTCAGTAGATTTTTTTTGAGGACTTAGACATTGTCACGAGGGTTGGTCCAATCACACTTGATTTCAAAACTGATGTTGACCTTCTAAATTGGAGTACTGGTGTGAGTCAATGTTAGATGTTGGTGGGCCTTTCCTGGAGAAAGGGCTACAATAATAAGTTGTTAAACTAAGGGGGCAAAAAGAACAGTTTTGTTCAAACCTAGGAAGAGTAGGCGTGCGCCTTATCGTAGTGTAGGCGCGCACCTATTTTGTGGGATATTCAAATCGTGAATTTCCCTCTTTTCTTCATTTGCGCAAAACCTTCCACACCCTAAACCATTTTCTCTCAAACCCAAAAACTAAAAAATCTTCTTCTTCGCACTATGGATCCCTAATAGCAGCCAGCTAATCCTTCTGCTCCAGAGAATCAACTTGTCATCATCGGCTTGCTGCTGGTGAGGCCGAAATGGAAGGCCATGTTGAAAAGGCTTCAAACAAATTAGGATCTCCTAATTTTGGCAAATCAGGACAAGCGTCTCACCTCATTGGTAAGTCTCCTTTCCCTTCTCTTTATTTTGGTTGATTTAGTTGCTTTTCTGCATATTTTTTTTATGTATTTTATGTTTTCTGTAACTGTTGGATGAACAATCATGCGCCTATTCTGTCTAAAGGTAGGGGATGACCAGTGTTGCCAGGCTTTTCCTCTGTCGGGCCATGCTTGGAAGAAGGGTTCAAGAAAAAGCGGCAGAGATGGGGTTTTATTTTTTTTATTATTAATTTAATTAAAGGTTTAAAATTAAAATTATTTATTTTTAATATTTTTTTAAAGGAGTAATTCTAATTTGCCTTCTGAGTTTAAGCTTAAAAAAAATTGAGGACTTTAATTTTTTGAAATCTAATATTGTCCCTTGAAGTTACTGTAGCACCGTTAGATTTAACGGAAAATGCATTAAAACCTTTAGATTTAATGAAAAACACTACTGTTTATTAGCGTTAAATTACTATTTAATATATTTTTTGTTAAATCTAACGGTGTTACAGTAACCTTAGAGGGTAATATTAGATTTTAGAAAACTGAGGTCTTCGATTTGTTTAAGCTTAACATCAGATGTAAATTAGAATTATTCTTTTTTTAAAATTATATCGTATCATTAATTACTATTTTACCCTTTAATTGTCGGTCAAACTTCCAAGTAGGGGGGCAATATTGTAAACGCGGGGGAATTTGGCGTTGTTCGAGGGTCTAAGACGCCAAGGAAAGCACAGACACGAGGGAGATTATTGACATTTGACTAGCTACCTGTTACGTTGTGTGATCATATATTTTTCCACGTCTACGGATAAACTCCCTCCGTGTGCCACGTCACCCCTCAGATTCTCTCTTCTCTCACCCACACAAACTGCTTTCCCCTGAAACTTTCCTCTTCATTTTCCCGCAAACCAAAGAACCACTTTCCCGCTGCTTCTCGCTCTTAACATATGGCAGTTAAGTTGCAGTATAATAGCTTATTGTCTTCAAGGTACGCTCACAGCCTCCTTATTTTCTCTTAATTTCTGTTCTAAATTCAGCCTCTTTTTATCTTTTTCTTCAAATTGTAAGACTAATTTACTAATTCTAGTAAACTATCACGTAATCATTTAGCTTAGCCTTTGGTTTTCAGATTTTTATTTAGTTTTACTGTGAAACGAAGGGCGCAGCATGTGAATTTTAGTGCTGTTCGGTTTCGTTTCACAAAATTGTTCTTGAAATCTATTTTCTCAGAGCTTCTACTTCTAGTTCTAAAGCTCCATCGCTTGCAACAAAATTGAGAAATAAATTTTGTTTTCTTTTTCATGTTTTTGTTTATAAGACTTGGGAGCGTGGTTCGAAGTGGTTTTAGAGTTTTGTATTGTTTTCTAAATTCTTGTTTTATGATAATGTTGGAAACATCTTGAACTCAATTTTGTATTTCATAGTTTGGTTTTTAAATACAAAAAGAACAAGTTTTCTAGCTCTTTTTCTGGTTTGTATAACAGATAATGTGTTTGAAAAAATGGTACCTAACAGTGTTTTCAATTTCTTTTGCTCTACCTTCTCGGCTAGGAAAGAGAAGTTTGTTCATTTATCTCATTAAAATAAGTTGAGGCTGTTATTTAATGTGAATCGTATGACACAATCTGTTAACATTGATATGCTTCTCAGTTGATAATTCTCTATGTTGCCTCTAAGTATGTTGACTAAATGATAATAAGCATGGTTGTATTTCGTCCTGGTTCAAGGATTTAATTCTCTATTTAGTTATAGAATAAACAAGTGAAATGTGATAAATGGATTAAAGAAAGTGGATGTCGCAAATGAGCTTGAAAGCCTCAAGAAGCAGTCTCACAAGAGCTACTATTCTTTGCTTCAATTTTCTGACTCAGACCCTAACTTTGAACATGTGGTTGAAGCTTATTCTTGAATTTTATATTTGCAGTTCTTCAAATCCATGGCTCTCACGAAAATCAGTTAGACCCCTAATTTCCTGCAGAAGAGGCACTGAGTTGGATTACCTACTCCGTAATTGTGGCAATGCAAGGAAGAGAAAACTCCAGAGACTTGCCATGTTAGAAAAAGGAAATTACAGACTTGCTCAACAGTTTTTGGGTTATAATAAATTTTTTGCAAACTTTTGTAAATCAAGGAGGTTTGAACGCCTCTTGCCCTTTGCTTCTTCTGATGATGGTGTAACTGTCAACGGAAGTCCCCAAGCAAGTAGCAGTACAAATGTTGAGGGAATGAGGGTCAAACTTAATCAGTCATTGCAAGGAAAAGATTATAATGACGGACTTGTTCAATCTTTACATGATGCAGCCAGGGTTTTTGAGCTTTCAATTAAAGAACAGGGTTCACTGTCAAATGTGGCTTGGTTTTCAACAGCTTGGCTGGGAGTAGACAGGAATGCATGGATAAAAACACTCTCCTATCAAGTAAGTCAACAGAACTTTTGAAAACTTATTGTTTGTGCTATGTTATGTTTTTTGATTGGCTGCTATAACATGTATATGTTGCATCGTGTAGATACTGTATTTTGTTTCCAGCCTGTGAGCTACAAGGACACATGTTTATACCATTCCTACAGAAGATGCATTTTCATAGTTTTTTGTGTTCTCATTTGGACACCGCGAAATTTTAACTTAGGTGCCTTATACCAGTCCAATTATGCTTATGCCATTGATGTGCATGCAGGTCCTTAACTTTTGGAGTATGTCAGTCATATTTCTACTGTCAATTGTTTATGTCTTATCTTTTTTGGGTTCAGAAATGGATAATAAACTCTTCGAGAATATTCATAATTAATGTTTTCCCTAATCAGCTCCACATTAATGTTTAGTTGCAGACAATCATTTAATCAATCTTAAGGCTCATAAAATTTTCAGGCTTCTGTATATTCCTTGCTGCAAGCTGCAAGCGAGATATCATCCCGGGGTGATGGTAGAGACAGGGATGTATACGTTTTTGTCCAAAGAAGGTACTGAATCAACTATATTTAGCTCATTACTCCTTGTCTTCTCATTTCCATTTTACATATTAGTGTGTTGTCGAATTGAGTCTTTTTCTTTGGGAGACCTTTGTTTTTCCATAAATGTCTTGGTTCTCTTACAAGAACTAGCTAATGGACACTTTTGAGTCACCTTGTCTTTATGATGTGTGGATACTATCGCATTATCTTAATTTTAAATCATATTGGCATGAGTTCTGTTCTTACTAGCTAAATATTTTTGTGATTTTGATTGTGAAGTTGTGAAATTTTGAAGACAAGTATCTGCATCACCAGTATCTTCTTTGTAACTAAATCTGTTTCTTTCTACGACAGTTCTTTATTGTACTATTTGTGAAATTCGACTTAATGATCTAGCCTGGCAAAAACTTGCACTTTGCTATCTTTAATTAGCGGGATCATTGATGACTTTCTATTTTCTAGATTTGTCTGGAAGATTTTATGGGTTTTGTTTAATACCTTTTGTATTTTACGTAAGACCGGATTTTAATGGTCATTTATATGTATTTGTTTGATGTCATTTATTAATTATTTGTAATAAAAAAATTATTTTCCTATTTGATCTAATTATGTGTTTAACTATTGCATTTTTGCAGTTTATTACGGCAATCTGCTCCTCTGGAGAGCATAATTAGGGATAAACTATCAGCCAAGCAACCTGAAGCTTATGATTGGTTTTGGTCTGAGCAAATTCCAACTGTGGTGACATCCTTTGTCAACTATTTTGAAGGAGACCAGCGCTTCGCTGCTGCCACTGCTATGTATGTGATAGAATCTGTTTACACTCTCTCACACACTCACAATAGCTTAAGTAGAATTTAGAAATTAAGGTGGTGTAGAGACAGTAGACTGAGTAGATGGAAGATGAAATGTAGAAGTTTATTGAGAGTTTGGCAGGAAGTTCAAGAGTCCTGCCAGCTCTCCCTAGAGAAGTTTTTCTCACAAATTACTCAAGAAAATGATCACACCCTTCTCTCTCTTTCCCTCCCTCTATATATTCTCTAACTAACTACACATTTTCTTAGACATCTATAACTAACTCCTCCCAGCACAAAACGTAACGGAAAAATAAAAGGATATAACAATAATTCTTCTAACTAACTCAATTTCACAAATCTGCCCTTCCATATTCACTGCCTTTGTCTATCATTACCCCCCGCCCAACTTTCACCTTGTCCTCAAGGTGAAGAGTAGGAAATTGATAGGATCAGTTTGCACTCTTCTTCGCTGCTTCCGCAGCCTCTGCCTCTTTAGCCTTAAGTTCAGTTTTCTGCCCTTCCTTCTCCTTCATAAGCTTCACTAAATCTTCTTCCTACCCTTCTTTCCCCAATTCTCCTTTCACAAATTCTTGTAACTCCTCATCAATTTCAGTCCCATCATCATCCAAAATGATATCTACAATCTTAAGCACCTCATCCAATCTCCCAACTCCACTCAAAGCCTTCATCATAAACTTAAAACTTTCATTATCCATCTTCAGCTTCTTTACAATTATATCATAGAATGATTTTGCCTCGTCAATCTTCCCCACTTTAACCAATTGATCAACCAATCTGTTATAAACTCCCAAGTTCGGTCTCAAACCTGCGTCAATCATCCTCTGAAAATAAGCTGCCCCATCGTCAACCCTACCCACTTCAAAACAAGTATCCATCAATAGACCACAAGTATACTCATCTAGATTCGCCCCCTTCTCCTCCATTTCTCCATAAAGCTTTTCAGCCTCAGACAACATTCCATTCTTACACAACTGATCAATCAAATTATTAAATGACAATGTATTAGGACTACACCTATACTCACTCATCTTCCTGAAAACCTCAATAGAATACTCAATTCTCCCTTCGGCACAATACCCATCAACCATCACATTAAAGCTACCCAAATTCACTGCCAACCTCTTAGGAGGCTTTTGTTCATTAATCATCCTATCAAACAAGTTCAAAGCCTCATCAACCTTCCCATTCTTAAACAATGCATCAAGCACCGAATTATACGCCACTGCACTCATTTTCACACTGGAGTTTTCCCTCACAGCCTCATTATAACACTCCATAGCCTCCTTGTCCGTACCGTTCATGAAATAACCCTTCATCCAGCTTCCATAAACTACGCCATCATTCACATCCCCACCCAGCTTCTCTTTCAGCTCCTCGTAAAGCTTGAAAATCCGATCCGAAACCCCATTTCTAACACAACCCAACATCAAATAGCTATAAACAATAGGATCAGCCAGAAGAACCTTAATAAACATATCTTCCTTCACAACAGCTGCAGCGACCTCCTTTGTAATATCTCGAATGCTAGATATTGACGGATATATTTTTCCGTTGAGAACCTCGTCGTCAGTCATGTATGCAGCTAGGCACTCAGCTGCAGCCTGAAGCATACCATCAGAGATGATCCGTGAGCCAGATAAAAGAGTACCAAGTTCGATACCTGGAAATAGGTACATGTTGTTTCCCTGATTACAGTGCCCAATATGGCCATTTCCATGATTAACATCTTTAAATGGGCTCCCACTTGCAAATATAATATTGTCACCAACAATGGAAAATGCTTCTTCTGGGGTGCACTGAGCATTTTTTGTGGGGTTTGACATTGCATAGATGGCTGGTCTAGTAGAAGTTGAACCTTTTATTGCCTCTAACACCTCTTTTGAGAACAATTCCCCCACTGCAGATAGTCCAAGAAGCATATCAGGCTTCACTTGCCGCACCACTTCAACAAGACTTGCACCCTCTGCTAATCCTTGACGACCAACTTCTTTGGCCTTCCTTGCAAAAGGAAGGGCCTCTGGATCAATATTTTCACGCTCCTTAGTGATGAGACCCCTAGCATCAACTACCCAGAATTGTCTACTTGCACTATCAAAAGTAGTTTGATTATTTCCTAGCATCCTTGCCATTGTCTTCCTTGCAGCATTGAGAACCCCTATCCCGGCACTTCTAGCACCAGCAACAACAATCTTTAGCTTTGGAAAGTCAATCATTGGCCTTCCTTGTGCCCTCACAGCACCTAAAAGGCCAGCAATTGCAACCCCTGTTGTACCCTGTACATCATCATTGAACATTCTGTAGGTGTTTCTATACCGCTGCAACAGCTTGAAGGCCCACTTGCTTTGGAAATCTTCAAACTGCACAATCACATTTGGCCAATGAGTGAACACTGCCTCCATAAATTCATCAACAACTGCAACATACTCATTGTCATCAAGACTGTGTTCTTGCAAGCCCAGATCCGAACTCCCCTGCTGTTGGCCTTGCTGTTGGTGTCCATGATTATGGCCACTCCCCTGGGCCACATCCATGAGCTGGGCCAACCCACTGGACTGTTGCTGACGCACCTCAACCCATACTTCTGGCTTGAGGCCATTAATAGAGGCGCCTTCCAATACCTCCTCAGCGACGCCGTGAAGAGACGATACAAGAGTCTCAAACTGCCTCTGATCTCCTCTCACTATTCCGCTCTGTCTCCGATATTCTCTCACTGTTCCGCTCTCCCTCAACGGCAAAAATTTCTCAAGGTTTGTTCCGTCTTGCGTTGATCGGAACTTGTTCAACAAAAACGCCTTCATCTCCTCCCAGCTGCGCACCGAACGTCGTCGATCTTCCCACTGGAACCAGGCCAGTGCCTCTTCGTCGAAACTCACGGCAGCTGCTTCGATCTTCTCCGTCTCCGACATGCGATTAAGAGAGAGATAGTGTTCCGCCTTAAAAATCCACTCGTCAGGATCTCCTCCGTGAAACACTGACATCTCAGCTTGTCGCGGTGGTCGAAAATCTCGTCTGTGATTCTCGCTGGTATTGAAGCTGCCGTCAAACACAGACATCTCTAACTGTCGAGGTCAAACTCCGCCGCGCCTCTTGGAGTCACGATGGATCTCGACTCCTTCACGGCTGCTTGGATCTCCACTGTTAGAGGTAGGCATCTCGACTCGTCTGGTTCGAATCTCCGCTGTTCATGGGTTGTCGCTTCCACCACCTCCAGCGACGTATGAAGGCAATCCTCCTCCAGATCCTCCCATCGGCACTTTCTGTTTGGATGTTGATGCAGAGTGGAGAGTGTTCTCTTGGTTCTCCGCCGTCATGGCCTCCAATTTTTCCAGAATCGCCGCCATGCCTTGCTCCAGAAACTGCACCTTAGCCATCCCTTCCTTGACAGCACCGATATCTTCTTGGAGCTAGGTAAGTTTCTCTTCCAATATCTCCATCCTTGCTTCCTCTTTCTTAGCCATTTTAGGATCTTGGCTCTGATCCCAAATTGATAGAATCTGTTTACACTCTCTCACATACTCACAGTAGCTTAAGTAGAATTTAGAAATTAAGGTGGTTTAGAGACAGTAGGCTGAGTAGATGGAAGATGAAATGTAGAAGTTTATTGAGAGTTTGGCAGGAAGTTCGAGAGTTTTGCTAGCTCTCCCTAGAGAAGTTTTTCTCACAAATTACTCAAGAAAATGATCACACCCTTCTGTCTCTTTCCCTCCCTCTATATATTCTCTAACTCAATACACATTTTCCTAGACATCTATAACTAACTCCTCCCAGCACAAAACGTAGCAGAAAAATAAAAGGATATAACAATAATTGTTCTAACTAACTCAATTTCACAAATCTGCCCTTCTATATTCACTGCCTTTGTCTATCAGTATGTTGCTACTTCTGTTTTACTTCATGTTAAAGTTTATTTTTTTCACCTATGTTTGAAAAGTAGATGTGGAAATCTTATTCTTAACCTAAATTCAGGTGTGCAAAAGGTATGTCCTTAGCTTCAGGAAATGCCAGCGACATTTCAGTTCTCATGCTTGCATTGACCTGCATTGCTGCAATAACAAAACTTGGTGCAGCCAAAGTTTCTTGTTCTCAGTTCTTTTCCATGATTCCTGACATAACTGGTAGATTGATGGACATGCTGGTTGATATCCTTCCTATATGTGACGCTTATCATTCTGTCAAGGATATTGGTCTGCACAGAGAATTTCTTGTCCATTTTGGTTCTCGAGCTTCAGCATGTAGAGTGAAAAATGATGGTGGTTCAGAAGAGGTGGTTTTTTGGGTGGATCTTGTACAGAAGCAGCTGCAGCGAGCTATAGATAGGGAGAAAATATGGTCAAGACTAACAACATCTGAGAGTATTGAGGTTAGTACTAAGCCTAAGGTCTTCTGAGCACGTAATTTAAAGACAATTTGTGGGCTTGTATACCCTTCAAATGGCTGCTTATTGAGTGAAAAGTTCAAACTTAAGAAACATCAAATACTGATGTGCTTCTACATGAAATGAAGTTGTAGCCGTTGTCCCAACTTCTTTATCGCATGCTATATTATGATAAGAAGTTTTTATGAAGAATCAAGATGGATACCGATATAAATTCTTGTTTATTTTGTTAGAATAATGGTTTAGGATCCAGAGGAAGAAGTAAAGGAAGAGGAATGGTGCAGACATAAGGAAGCGTTTTGATCCTTCTCATCATTTAAGCAGAATTCTTCTGATATAGATGTGCTGTAATACTTAAACTATAGCATGCTGTCACTGGATATTCTCCACCTATCCCCTTTCCCCCACGTCATATCTGTTTTGATCCTATTCGTTGTATTACTTGGAAGGGTTAATAATGTTCAATCTAAATGAAATGGTTAATATAGTAAATGACTGGTAAGGTGCAGGCCTGACCACTTCTGCATGAATGCAGTATAAATTTCTTCGTCTTATGGAACCTGTTATTGAAAGTAAACAATGATTTACTGCAGGTTTTGGAGAGAGATTTGGCAATATTTGGGTTCTTCATTGCCTTAGGCAGAAGTACACGGTCTTTTCTATCTACAAATGGATTTGATGTCATAGATGATCCTCTTGAAGGCTTCATTAGGTAGCTTTTGATATATCATAGTTACTTTCCCCTCAAATCCAATATTACTCGTGTTAAGTTTCTGGTTCATTGCTATAGGTACCTTATTGGAGGTGGTGTCTTATACTATCCTCAGCTTTCATCTATAAGTTCTTATCAATTGTATGTGGAGGTCAGCAACTATGGCTATTACTATCACTGAAAGCATGCGTCTTGTTGAATTACTGTGATTCATTATGCTTTTCAATTCAACAGGTAGTTTGTGAAGAGTTGGATTGGCTTCCCTTTTATCCAGGCAACACCGGTACCCCAAGACAGTCCCATGGCCACAAAAGTAAAGAAAAAGGTCCCCCAAATGCTGAAGCTATCCCCCAAGTATTAGATGTTTGTTCTCATTGGATGCAGAGCTTTATTAAATACAGTAAATGGCTGGAGAACCCTTCAAATGTTAAGGCAGCAAAATTCTTGTCTAGGGGGTAACTGAGCTTATGTTATACTAGTTGAAGAACAATGAAAAGTCAGATATTATTTAATTAATTTTAACAGAATGTTTTATTTTCTAATGTTTAGGCATAACAAGTTCACTGAGTGCATGAAAGAACTGGGAATGTCAAAGTAAGCTACTGCTTTTACAGAATTCTCCCTCTTCCTTTATTCATCATATCCACTTACAATCACTTTGTCTTTCAGGGATGTGGTACTGAATTATTATATATCTAGTTTTAATGTATACACTTGTCTGAAAAAATGGATGCACATAAATAATGATGCAAGAAACTTGAAGAATTTTTTAGAATGCAATACTAGTTTGTAGACAGCTTAAGTGCTGTAAATTTATATAAATAAATCCAAAATGAAGGATGGGATGTTCAATTTTGTGCTTTTAAGATTTGCAAATTTATTGGTTATTATTTCAGAAATAGCATTCTTGAAATGGAAACAGTGAAACTCGTTTAGTAGAGCCTTTTGAAAATGACAAAATGGTTTTTTGAATATGTAACTATCCGAAAATTTATAGTGATTTTACAAATCAGATTAATTTAAACGATTAATGGAAAATAAAACTACTCAAAAGTACTTGTTGGTTTTGACAATGGAGAAAAAAAATCAAAAAGCCATTTTCATTGTTTTGTTGCTTTTAATTTATTTTAGTAGAATTGGATTTTTGTATTTTCTGAAAACAGTGAACGAAAACAACAAACAGATAAGTATTTTGCATTTCCTATGAGGACAATGGAATAAAGAAAATGAATTCATGAATAAATGGGCCCTTAATTAAATCACCTGGAAAATCGTAGCAGGTTGAGAGTTTGAGGAGAGTCTTAGAAAGATATGCAAATAGCAGGGATACGAATCCCAATAGGCATTATCATTTGATTGATTAACTTCCATTGCTATGTCCTGAAACATATATTTGCGTTTCTGTATTGCAGTGATGCTTTCTAAAGATTTGTTTATTTGATTTGAATTTCAGTATGAGGGCCCATCTCGCCGTCCTTTTTTTTTTTTTTGATACAAATTCATGTATCACTACTCTTTGTTTAATTATTAGTTCTTTCAGATAACCTGTGCTCAGAAAATGTCTTGCAGAAATGAGGTTGCAGAGAGGGAATCTGGAACTCATTCTCCAGCAGTGAAAGAGTTGGATTCTTTTGATAAAGTTGGTCTCTTCTCTTCAAATATATTCATTTCAGAGTGTACTATATTTAATAGATTTTCTGCTAACTTCAATTCAAGCTATGCTTTGAAACCTTTGTGCATTTTAAATGTATTATAGCTACGAAATAATTCTTGAAGCAAAGCTTTTGCAGTTGTGAAGCTAATAGAGCTATTAATTCATATATGTGTTTCTTAGGCTGTCGACTCTTTGTAGAAGACTACTCTCTCAGATTGTGAGGGCTAATTTCACTTGTTGAAATTGTGGCTGCAACAATGCATTGCTTTTATAAGTTTTATATGGCATATAATATAGTTAGCTCATACTTGCAAGCTTAATCTTTTGGGGCAAGTGGTTTCTTAACATGGTATCTATCCTAGCAGTTGCATTGAAGTCCCCCCATCATGTCAATTAAAGAAAGAAATTTATATTTGGCCAAGGCTTGTCATTCTAGTCTATATGTAAGTACCAATGCTTGCACGTAATTGGGCATGTTAGAGGTTAAAAGATTTTAGTTAGCTCACACTTACAAGCTTAAGCCTTTAGATCATGTAGTTTCTTCACAATATTAAAACTTTTACTGGTAGAGAATTATAGAATTTCCTTTGGGGTAAGAAATGCAATGACAATATTGGAACGACCTGCAATTTGAACAGAAAACTGGAAACCAAAGGGGGACTGGAGTGGCACTCTCTGTTGTATATGGTCAAAAAGTTAATTGTTTTTTCTCGCGTGGATTTGGATGCTGTAAACTCCATCACTGACATTATTTCTGTAGCGTTTAATGCATCTTATTTGCTGTTTGTTTTATACATTTTGCCCTGCAATAATACTAGATTTATAACCTTTATACAACTCAAGTTCTATAACATGATGTGACAGTCTAAATGGTAAAATCTTATTGGATATGTAACTTCCATCATTTTTTTTTTGTTTTTGTCCTTCTCCAGTGAATTTTTGCCATATAGATTACCACAGCAAGTTGAAAAGTTTGAGTTGTAGGAAGGTTGTAAGACTAGCACTACTCTTTCTCTATATTTTTGTGTTTTTTTAGGATTTCTAATATTTTTTTTCAATATGTACGGCAATCCTTGCTAACTCTTTCGACCTATCAGTTAATTTCCATCAGCAAGCAAAATCTTGTTTAGACCAAAGAAAATGTGAAAAGATCTGACTAAAAAAGTCCATTAATGCATCACTGTGTTGATCTACTACACTGCATGATGAGATTTTGTTATTAAAACAAAATATGTACAAGTATGTTGGCATTTTTGTATATGCGAAACGGTGTTTGTCAATGCGAAGCTAACCCCTTTCAAGATTTATGATGTCTCACTCTTGCTTGCTGCAAATGTTCTATGTTGGTGTTTTTTGTTATTTATGTTTAACCTGTGCATATGTGTTTCTCAGTCCTACAGACCAATCTATTTTCTCTTCCTTCTTATTCTGATTATGCACTAACATTTCACGTTTGGTCTTAGGCATTGGAGAGTGTTGAAGAAGCTTTGATAAGACTGGAAAAATTGCTTCAAGAATTGCATGTGTCAAGCTCTAATTCTGGAAAAGAGCAATTGAAAGCTGCTTGTTCTGACCTTGAGAAAATAAGGAAACTTAAGAAAGAGACTGAATTCCTAGAGGCATCTTTCAGAGCGAAAGCAGCTTCTCTTAAGCAGGTATTCATCATGTTTTAATATTTTACAGTTGTGTGGTCTGTAGCATTGTATCTGTTGTTTGCCAGTTGAGACACTTGTTTTTCCTTAAAATTTGATCTTGGTTCTTTAGAATAGCTGCATTTGAGAATTTGTCTAATATATATATATTAGTGCTATAACCATTGCATAGGGAACGAATAAAGATAATCACTAAGATGAACACCAATGATAATTGACCAAGCGTCCAATACATCTTATGTAGAAACTTGATGTTGCAATGAAAAGGTCCAAATTCCTCCTACCTTCTTCAAAGTGTGATGCTTGCCAATCCTTTGAAACTCACAATAAATTTTTGGTGATTAATTTTCTTAAATCAGATAATTGCGAGCACAATTGCAGTGCCTTGTTTTGGAGAAGTGGTTTTGGGAGGGGCAATTATCCTCTTAAAGTCTCTTTATGCTTCATAAAAAATAAAAAATAAAAAAAGCTTTTTGGTCACATGTTCCACCCATCGAGCTCACCTATGTCTTTTGAGTGTATTTGATGAAAATATGAAAGATTTTCATATTTCTACTTTTCTATTGATTATCCAGGGAGATGATGATGGTGATTCCCAGCCTTCTATTAGTGACCAGCAGATATACTTGAAGGGCAGAAAGCGAAGAATTAGTAATGTAATGCAAGATAGGCCCAAGAGGTATGAAATCGTGCAGTTGCCTGCATGCTTAAGCTTATTGTTTAATTCCATTGTTTGACTATTTCACACTGAACCGTTCTTCCTTCTATGTTTATCCCATTTAACTTTTTTTTTTTTTTTTTCAGAGTTGTCAGTCAATCTCGTGGATTGTTGAGCTTCTTTGTGCGCCCTTCCACCAGGAAGCCTGAGCCTGAGTTGTCGGTTGTGGATGAATATGTATGCCCAGTCTTCAAACAAGTCTATTGCATTTTCTATTGCATTTTTTTATTTTTTATTTTTTGTGTTAGATACTTTTTTAATAATCTCAGAAACCCAATGCCAATTGAATAAGTTAAATTATAGAACTTGTTCTGCATCAGAGCTCATTTATCTTGACACCATTGCCTGATCTGCATCATTCTGTGACAATCTGGTCATTGTGACATTGCAAGCTAGTATTTGAGAATTTTCCTTAATAATAATGTGTTTCTAGGCTCTTGTATGCTTTCTAGGATTTAAGAATTTCACCTAGTATCAGTAGACTTAGTTTCATAGCTTCCTAGTGTTACAAGCTAGTAAAGCCAAAACTTAGAAAATAGCTTTTGCTGCTTCAAATTTTACTTTAATTACTAGATGAAACTTTCATGTAAATTGTACCTAGCCATATAATTCTCAGTATCAACCTTCTGCTCAAAAGAACAGATGCTATCTGATAATGACTTGTCATGTCTTAACATTTTGGTTTCATCCTCTGCAGGCTACTTGCCAAATATTCGGTTCTTTTATTGACCCAAAAAAAAAAGTATTATAATTTGTTTCCATATAATCCATCTTACTGAAATTTTCAATTTTGTTTGACCTTTATTCTGATATGGAGTCATTAACCTCAATTTTTCTCTTCAGCCAATGTAGCATATGGTGCTCCTTTTGCAATTTATTCTCCATTAAGTTATGAAATTTACTTAAAGAAGCCTAGTATAATCTGTACTTAGCTTTGAAGTTCTTTTGCAAGGTCTCATCAACCACGGAAATTGGTTCTTAAGTTCATGGAATAATCCTATGTTTCACTTGGTTTCTGAGCATGGGTTGATAGAATTCTGATGTAGGACAAGTTGGACATAAAATTAGAGAATGAAAAGGGGAGAAAAAACCAGATGGAAATGGGAGAAATTTTTGAAGAAAAGGAGGAAACTCAAACAGAATTTAGGGGGAGAAAATCAACTTTGAATTTTGATCATTCATTAATATATATATATATATATATATATAGAGAGAGAGAGAGAGAGAGAGAGAGAGAGAGAGAGAGAGAGAAAGGAAAACAACTTCAATGGGAAACAAAAATCAACTTTTCATAGGCAATAAAAGAAAATAAGCAAGAATTCCTTATAGAAAATGGAGTCTAATTAAACAAGAAAACAATTTAAGTTAAAATTATTCTTAAGAAAAGATGAAAATTCTAAATAATTCCTATTTTCTATTCTTCATCTAATTCTGATATCAACTCACTGTTAACGGTTGGTGAGCTTCTCTGAAATGAAAATAACTTGAACTGGTTGGTTTGTGCAGGGAAATGAACATATGGAGCAGACTTCTTCAAATATAGGTGTTGAAAACTCTGAGTCAAATGAAATTCGCCGCTTCGAAATTCTAAGAAATGAGCTAATGGAACTTGAGAAACGGGTTCAAAAAAGTGCTGACCAGTCAGAAAATGTGGAGGTTTATCTCATTATGTCAAAAATAACTTTTATCTTACCATTTTCTGTCTTTTGTCATAATATTAGACATTGGTGCAGATTTCATTTTATATATCACAACTGTTGAGGAACTCATTTTGTGTATATAGAGCCAAATTTTATACTTTTATTTACCAAACTGTAATATTCTGATATCAACTTTACAGACAATCAGCATAATGAAATATATGTTTTCTGTTCCTTTTTCTGTTTGATTTGGCTTGAACTTGTTCATTTTCTAAGTATTTTATTGGTTGATTTGCTATTTTGCATTGGACAAACAGTAAGCTGTGGAAGAAGAAAGTAGTATCCAAGAATTCCTACAGAAATGTCTAAGAAATTTTAGTAGCTTATAATAATAATAATAATAATAATAATAATAATAATGTGACAAGTGTTGAAATACTCGGCTGAGCAAATTTATGACATCAAAACCATTCATTCTTCACCATTTGCCACTAATGATGTTTCCTTGTGTTTCAAGATGTCCTTTTATATTTCTCTCTCTCTCACACATTCAGAAATTTTTCTAGTGGCATGCGAATGCCTAGTGTTTTTGCCTTTTTTTTAAGACATTTATAGCTTAATAAACCACAAGGGTTTTGTGAGTGATAAGGTTGATAGTTCTGACCTGTGTTTTTTGTAATAACATGTTTTTCACCAAGACTGTGGGGGAAATTTAGGGTCATGCTTGAAATCTTGTTTTGAACATCTGGGGCATTTAATATTTAGCACAAAATTTTGTTTGCACAATTTGCTTGTTCTGAAAACCAAGCAGGAATATAGTGTGTGAGGAAATGAAAGTCTATGAGAATGTACACTTTTTATGATAATAGGCCGATGTCCTAAAAAGTTGGAATGGTTTGAACACTTTTTCCTTGTACCTTCAAATTTAACATTTTTTGAGAGTTTTGGGTAGCCATCTCTTTTAGGTTATGTTTGTGCTCTATAAATGTCCTAACAAAAACCGATAATCAGTCATTTTTGAGTTCAAGGAGCCTTATTCTAATGCATGCGAAGTCTCTGTCAAATACTAATTAAGTTTTACATTCCCTATAGAAGGTAGAAGGTTTAATGCTCTGTTTCTTTGAAAGAGTGTAAATTTTGAGCTATCTACACTGAATATATATAAATAACAGTGGATTCACTAGTTGTTTAAGACATCTTAGGGCTGTTCTTGTTTTGCTTGCCTGCTTAGCAGTCAGCAAAAGGACATATCACTCATGCATAAATCGTGTTGCTTTATACTGGGAAGTAGCTGTTAACAAAGGGAGGGAAGAATTTTTATGTGCTTTGACTTGGTATTTTAATGAGTGGCGGCATTTTCCAACTAGCTAATTGGCATTTTTTTAATTTTTAACAGGATATCAAGATTATGGATGATGTTGCTAGCTGCAGTAATGATAATAGAGGCACTCAATTGGTCCAGGTTCAGAAGAACGAAAATATCATTGAAAAATCATTTGAAAAGCTAAAAGAAACTAGCACGGTATGATATCTTACAGTTTTCCACCTAGTAAAATAATGATTTGTTGTCCGGTATTATATTGTACTTTTAGATTTTACCTGTATGTTTTGTCGCACTTATTGAGTGAAACTGCAGCCTCATGTATTTTAATGCGATAGTCTCTATCGTCTGAGTTCAGTTTGATTGGTAATTATCTGTTTTATGGTCCTTGTAATGCTCCCAACATCAAAGAAATTGTTTAGCTAATGAAAGAGGTTGATTTATTTCACTAGCTTTACGCCCATATGATACTTGCTTCAAGTAAGAAAGACTTTTAACCCATACATTTGTTGTATGTTTGCCGTTTCTTGATTCCAAATGCATTGACCCTCTTATTGTACCCAACGTAAGTTTGCAATGTACTTTAGATTTTCACACACTTCTATAGTCATTTAGTAGCTACAGGGTTGTGTCTTGTAGACCTAATGGCTATTAAATCGCAAAGTCGATGATATGAACAACCTGGTTTTTTTTTCTCTCTTTTTTTTATTGTTATTAAACATGAAATTGCCTTTCTTTCAGATGCGTCCATAGATGCATGTCCATAGGTCAGCATGCACTTTGACTGCAAAATTGCATGGCTTGCTTTCATAAAGAAACTGGAATTAAAATGAATTTAGTTGTTTCACAATTGAAATACAGAATTTGAGTGGCTTGGGTTCTCTATTTGGAAGGAAAAATATATATGGTTTGTGCTAGTTAGGGTTTTAGCCTAACTCAAACCACCAAAAACATATATCTAGTGCATGAACGACAGCTGAATGTGCCACCATCAAATTGTTGAAATTAACTTAATATGTTAGTATAACTGTATATGGAATACGATCAGCAGGGTTTTTAATTTGCTCAAATTATCACCGGCAACCGTGGACCATGATATCATATATTTTCAATAATTGAGATTATGTATGACTTGCATCATTTTCAACATGCATTAAGTTTGCACACAAAACTATGCCTTAGTCTTTTGAAGTTTATTAATTAGTGGTCCAAAAGTTGTCATAAACTATGTAAAAGTAATTAGTGCCCATTATTGCATCATTGTTGCAAATGCTGTGTAGGTCTGCATCTTTTAGGAATTACTAAGAAGAATGATTTTATTCAGTTTTTTATCTGTTGGTGACATCATCATTGTGGATCAAGCCTGGACCTGCCCAACCCCTGCTGTTAACTTAAAATGAACTTGTTCGGTGGTCGGAAGTGATTATACGTAAAGTTCTGTGTTATGTCTTTTCCGCCTTTAACAACCATGTAGTACATGGAGTTGATTTTTCAATTTAGAGTTCATAAATTGCTTTCCCTTGACTGCCTACATCTTGGTGGTAATATAATGTGAATCAATGAGCAGGATGTCTGGCAAGGAACTCAGCTTCTAGCTATTGATGTTGCTGCTGCTATGGGGTTGCTGAGGAGAGCCCTGGTAGGAGATGAATTAGCTGAGAAAGAAAAGAAAGCTCTTCGCCGAACTCTCACTGACTTAGCATCTGTAGTACCTATCGGTGTTCTAATGCTTCTGCCTGTAAGATTACATTTATATTGCAACGTTGTATCTCCTACGTATCAGTCATTCTTCTTCCTCTTATTTTCTTTACTTCTTATGTTAAACCCATGTCATGATGTATTCATCCTACTGATTCTGCCTATGAGGCTTAGGCCTTTTCTTTCTTGTTCAAGCAAATTGACTGTCATTTTTCCACTGACGGTCATTCCTTATGTTAATGCGTTATCATCAGTTTTTTTAAGCCAAAACATTACTGTTAAGTCCTTACCTATTAGCTCAAGTTTTATGTTAAGTGAGTTACCATTTAATATGATATCATAGGTAATTGGCCCAATGGTCTTTTGTTATTCTCCAGAATGCATTATTAAACTTAAGTAAGCTAGAAGTACACATAAGGGTATATGTTATAGCTTAAATATTATTTTTGGCCCCGTAAGCTTATAGAAGGTCAAGTGTTAAACTTAACATAGTTATAAAGTTTAGTGTTGTGTGTGGAGATCTTAATTGACTGAGAGAGCCTTTAAACATCTTCTGCAAGGAAGTTTCTTACATCTTTCATTCTGAAAGGTGTTAGTTTCTGGATAATTTAACATTTTGGAGAACTTAAACTGAATGCCATCAGAACCTGACTTTTGGAACATTATCTAAAAATAGAAAATAAAAAGTTACTGCTATTCATGGGCATTAAGCAGGCCCTGTGCTGGATTTCTTCTTTGTAAGGCTCATTAGTTTATTACTGCTGAAACAGAGGGAAAATAATAGAGGAGGATATTTTCATGGTAGCTGATGTCAAAAGTTCTAATCTAGGCTTGTGCCACCTTTGGATTGTTATAGTTTTAACATCATCTTTATGTTACAGTGTGTTCACCATCTATTAAAATATACATATTATCATAAACTATCATATATTCTGAAGGCTAATCTATACTACAGGTTACTGCAGTTGGGCATGCAGCTATGTTGGCTGCTATTCAGAGATATGTGCCAGCTTTGGTATGTAGTTTTCACCCTGAAACATCTTTTGGTGAAAAGACTTCAGATCCACTTATCAGATGCCAATAATGTGTTTTTCCGATAGATACCCTCCACGTATGGACCAGAAAGGTTGGATCTTTTGAGGCAGCTAGAGAAAGTTAAGGAAATGGAAACCAGTGAAGTGGACCCTGATGAAAATGTGGGTGAGCTAGCCTGAGTAGCACCAGCTGAGATTATTACAGCCCTCAAATTTGAATCAAACACTTAATTATTAGGTTATCTTTCTCTGCCGAGGTAAAATCACTTTGTTCTGAAGCCCATGGATAGTAGGTAAGCATAGAGAATCTCATTCCATGTATCTGGAACTCCAGGTAGGCACCAATGGCTGCAGTCTTGGGGAGCGTCAACAGGGGTGCCTGGCCCGCGATGGAGTGAGGGGTGACCATCTTTCCTGAACTCTGTTAGATATGTAATGTTTAGGAACTGAACCTTCCTGTTTTCATATCTCATCTGCTTGATTACATCGAAAATGAATTGATTATTCACGGGCTCAGCTTCAAGCCTCGTGTATAGCGTTTCCGGTTCTCTCTCCCTATCACAGAGGCCTCCTTTATTCCACGTGGCATTCCTGCAAAGTTCGGATGTTAAATCCTTGACCTAGAATTCATAATCATTCGAGTAGCCACTTCAGGCCATCTTGCAGACATAAGAGACTGCATGCACATGGACTAGAACACTACCATTCTTTATTTATTTATTTTTTCTTTTACCCAATCTAATTCAATGTAGATAGAAAAGTAAAAACTTATATCATATTATGTTTGCTTTATGGCATGCTCAAATTTACAGCATTTATTAGAGCTTCGACACACAATCCGAATGCTTGCCTGTAATGTACAGGTGAGTAGCTACGGAAGAAAGTGTGACTCTTCTCTGGATCTAAGTTGTTTATTACCCATGACTTTATTGTTTGCAGAGACCTTCGAAATGCTTCCATCACATTCATGCTCATATTTACTTTCCCTCCTTCCTGGAAATAGCGGTGCCTGAAGAATTACAAATAATTTTTTTTCAAAACGTCGTTATCAATAAACAACATGAACTTTAGGGAAGTAACAGCTCATACATCCTGACAGTTTTATCTTCGTTCCACCAATGGCCTGTATTGAGAATTAGAACATCTGCTCCATGCCACTTTTGTGAAAGCCAGTGTAACTCATCGACCCTAACGGTTGATCTGATTTCATTTGATGAGTTCTTTGGTGGGCGGCCGATGACGACGAGGAAAGGAGTCCTGTAATATTCAACCGTAAGGTTGTATTCATGAAACCGCATAGAGAGAAAGCCCTTGTGCTTAGTTATAGGGTTTCCATTTTCTTCATATATTGCAGAATTGTTGGAAACTGCCTGTGCAAGCATGCATATTAAGGACTCCCACTGATTTCTTCCAATAGAATCTCCGGCAAACACTATGCGACCGTTCCGGCTCCTTTCCAAAAGATCACTTGCATTGAATCTGGGATAGGGTGTAGATGATCAAAAGATGGAAATCGAATTGCACTGGTTACTCTTATCTTTAAGAATAGAAACTGAATTAAAAACGTTTTATTCGACGATAAAACAAATAAAATATTAATTCAATGAACACTACTAAATACTAGCCTAGCACAAGCGGGCTACTACCATTATTGGCAACGTTCGAGAGACCAACAGACTCCAGCTACCATCTGTACACATTTGTTTAATTGACAACGATTGGAAGTTTTTGGTAATGCCTTCCACTTGCTTTGCGAAGTTCTAGTAAAATGGATGACAGTTCCCAATCCGAGAAGGAAGAAATATATCTAAACAGAAGAAGGAATTTAAATGGACGTGCATGCCTAAGCGATGCCAAAGCAATACATGCATGCATAATATATCATGTATATACCGTAACCATGCATCCATGAGACCTCCAGGGAAGTCCGTACCTTGGAAGATCACAGCCGTCTGGTTGCCATCGCCATTTGAGATACTCGTCATCTTTCCGTCCATTATGACGACACCGAAAGCCGGGATCGAGAAACAGGCAGTTTTCATGATATAATCGAAGAGAGTAACCCTCATCACGAGCCCATCTGCCACAAGAATAATCACAACCTCTTGACGCTTTTCGATTGCTTGGTAGAATTTGAGACCACAAATTCAAACGAAAAGGAGAAGTTTGAGACTCAAAAGAGCTCAAGAGAATAAATATACCAGTAGAAGATATCAGAAGTAGAAACATAGCTAGTGCGCATCTAAATTTTTTATCAACTAAAAGACAAAAAGACAGAAAGCTTCCATCTAATTTTGGTTGATAATTGGAGGATGGAAGATCCATAACAAGAAGAGAACAGAAGAGAGAGGGGGCGAGAAGTCTAAATGCTATTAATTTGGCTTTGATTTGCCTGCTAATAATAGAAAGAGATAATATTGGAGAAGATCGTACTTGTAATTGTAACCAATTTTTATAGGGATATTTTTATGTTGCCTATCACGTCTTAATTTGCTATTACTACATGCCCTGCATGTTTTCAAGGTCTCTTTAATTAAAATTGATTTTAGAGGTCAGAGGTCGCCTCTGTCTACCTGCTTTCCATAACCCAACTAAACTTTATATTATTCCATCTTAATCTTCTTTTCTATTTTATCTATCAAGTTATCTTGTCTATTATTGAGTTGCATGCTAATGGAGAAACTATCTTTAATTTGGTAAGTAATAAGTATTATTTTTCTTTTTGAAGAATTTTAAATAATTAGCTTTAGAAATTAGTTCTTATACATGTATATGTAGATGATCTAAATGCTTTAATTATGTATATGAATATGTAACTGTTGACTAAATCTAAAATTATTCCATTTATGATTATAAAAATATAAAGAATCATTATAAATCAATATAAATTTATAAAAATAAAAATATAAAATTTTCCATAATGCCCTTATATGAGTTTTTCCTATGAAAATTATCAAGCTTATAAACTTAATATAGAAATTAGTTATTCATGTATCTTCACGTAATTTGAAAAGTAAATTAGGCAAACACTATAAGAAATTTTCAAATATTTGATACGTTACTTTTAATATATTTGAGGGTTTTTTAAAGAAGCAATGCTAGGTATACAATTAAGTTGTACAACCTCACTCATACAACTTGACATGACACAAATTTGCTGGATGAGAAAAAATGAAAAATAAACTAACTAATTTTTAATAAATAAAATGATATCCATACATCTAATAGATTTATATTATATCAAGTTGTCTGAATTAAGTTGTACAATTTGATTGTATATTTAGTATTATTATTTTAAAAAAAAGTCAAATATGATAGACTTGTAAAAAGCCAACCTGCTTTTTTTTTTATTTGACACTACTCTAATATATCTTAATTACAGAATTGCCACTACTTAAAATACATTTGAAAATTCCTTGGCCTGGTCTTTTCCTCTTTTCATTTCACGTTTTCCCTTTCCCATTTTGCTTTTCCCCCCTTCAAATTTGCCCTAGCCGCTCCCAACTTATTCTCTCTCTTCCTCTATCCCTCAGTCCGTCACTCCCTCAAAACAATGAATATTGAGTCAACTGTTTCAAAATCGAAATCTTTATAGTATTTATTTATTTATTTATTTTTCTTCTTAAGCTGCTAGGAGCACCGCCAATCCATATAAGAAGGAATCATAATATAGGGAAAATTAAAAAAATAGACACAATTAGGGATCCTAGTTGAAATTTGGACACATCCTGAAAAATTTTCATACCATAGACACTTTCTTGACAAAAAGACCTAATTACCCTTATGTATTCAATTTTTTCCCAGAGCCTTATTTCCCTCTCTTCAGACGAAAATTACTGAAACCTATCGACACCGCTTGAAATGCAAACTAACACGAGCATCGGTTGAGGATAGAAGCATCAAACAAGACGACGCAGCGAGAAGCACCTATCGACACGAAGGGTCCCTAATTGTGATTTATTTAGTTGTTATTCGTTAGATTTGATTTAGTTTTTAGGGAATTTGAATTCGGGATTTGAGTTTCGGACGGATTTGTGAACTTATTTAGGGATAAATCGAGTGTTATATGTGATTTTTGTGGTTTGATGCATATGAAAACCAACGAAACGAGTTGTGAATCCAGTGTTATATCGCGCTGAAGAAGAAACTCGACACTCGACAACTACTTGTCGAGTCATGTCGAGTTGTGTAATGTCGAGTGTCGAGTGTTTCTCGAGTGGTGAAATGTCGAGTGTCGAGTGTTTGTTGAGTGGTGGTGTAGTGACAAGTGGTGGTGTAGTGTCGAGTATCGGATAATTATCGAGTGGTGTAGTATCGAGTGATGCAGTGTCGAGTGTTGAAGTGTCGAGTGTTGAGTGTTTGTCAAGTGGTGGTGTAGTGACGAGTGGTTGTGTAGTGTTGAGTGTCAGGTATTTGTCGAGTGTCGAGTGGGGTAGTGTCGAGTGGTGTTGTGATGACACTCGACACAACACAACGCGACACTCGACACTCGACAATTATCCGACACTCGACTCTATACTACTTGACACTACACCACTCGATATTTCACCACTCGACAAACACTCGACACTCGACACTACACAATCACTCGTCACTATACCACCACTCGACAAACACTCGACACTGCACCACTCGACACGACACCATACCACTCGACATTTCATCACTCGACAAACACTCGACACTCGACATTACACAACTCGACACAACTCGACATGTAGTTGTCGAGTGTTGAGTGTCTTCTTCAGCGCGATATAACACTGGATTCACAACTCGTTTCGTCGGTTTTCACACGCATCAAACCACAAAAATCACATATAACACTCGATTTATCCTTTAATAAGTTCACAAATCCGTCGGAAACTCAAATCCCGAATTCAAATTCCCTATAAACTAAATCAAATCTAACGAATAACAACCAAATAAATCACAATTAGGGACACTCTGTGTCGATGGGTGCTTCTCTTTGCGTCGTCTTGCTTGATGCTTCTATCCTCAACCAATGCTCGTGTTAGTTTGCGTTTCAAGCGGTGTCGATAGGTTCCAATAATTTTCGTCTGAAGAGAGGGAAATAAGATTCTGAAAAAAAATTGAATACATAAGGGTAATTAGGTCTTTTTGTCAAGAAAGTGTCTATAGCATGAAAATTTTTCAGGATGTGTCCAAATTTTAACTAGAATCCCTAATTATGTCTATTTTTTTAATTTTCTCTAATCTATTCCCTCTCGATTCAAAACAATTTAAACGAATGCAGTAAAAGACAAGAGATAATGGCGCGATTCAAGGTTTGGGAAGGAGTTAAGGCCGTCAGCTCCAACGCAAGTTGTCTTTTTCGGCAATTTCACTCGGCCTTATGCCCATCCTTTTCCCAATCTCGCTCATCTTCGCCTCCCAGGTTTACTCGTCTTTGCCCTTTTTCTTGTTGTTTTCTCAACATAATAGAAAATCCATTTTCAAATAATATTATATCAAAAGTAGTTTGTCATATTATCCTCTGAAAAATCTATAAAAACTTCGACTTTTTAATTAAAATAATAAAAAATTAGGGCCTGCATGGAGAGTAAAGGTGTATAATTACTTTAAAATTACTTTATCCTACAAAATGAAGTATAAATAATAATTTTCTTAAAAAAGAAAAGTAAAAGTGTGAAATTATTGCCTTGGGTGGACCAAATGAAAAATTGAATGCTGTGTGATTTAATCGCCAAGACTGGAAGACAAATCCTTGGTAGAAAGATATGTACATATGTTCATTATTTGAAAGAGAAAACACTTTAATCAAAGAAAATAAATGAAAGTTCAGTGCTTGGTGTTTTAAGCACTAGCAAGGGAAGTGGATACATATATTAATTTCCAAATTGAATTGATTTAGATATAATAAATTAATAAGGATATAATTTCAGCAAGAGAACTTTAATTTAATCATTAGGCATTGATTGCATGATTGTTAAGATACATAATTAATTTTTTTTAGACATAAACAAAACATGGCCCGTTTTGTTTATTCTTTCCTTATATCTATTTATTTATATGATATTGGTTTTGCGGAATATTTTGTTCATGGTCACGGATTCTTGAAATTAATCAAAAAAGTCTAACATTGAAACTCTGTTTTTGACCAAAACATCTATATATATCATTCTATATCTTCTTTTCGTAGTCTTTAATCAGATTAAATTTTTATTTCTATCTTTTATACTTCGCAATATTATGTGTGTTGTACAGCTATTATATCAACAATTACCAGTTAATTAAAATGTCACTAGTTTACTATTTGCATTATATTTCAATTCCATATCTATCTGGCAAATGGTTTTTAAAGTTTACAAGTTTTGTTGGGGCTGCGTTTATATTAGTACTTGAACCTTAATTTTCTTCCATTGGAATGACCATCAACAATCATGTTCAGGTATATACTGGAGCAAAGTTTGTCAATGGACAATTTGTTTGTCTTTGTTTTAATATTCAAGTACTTCAAAGTGCCACTTATGCATCAGGTGCTAAACGACTCTTTATTTACTCAATATTTATCATCTTACTAGCCGCTATTAGCTTCTCAAATTTTTTTCAGCATGTTTTATATTATGTGAATATTGACTGTTAAACCTGATTAGTAACGAAAATTTGTTATGTTGAAGCCTAGAATTGTGTATTTTTATATGGTATTGCTTGTGCAATTATTTTTTGATTGTCATTGATATTACTTGGAATTAGATATTTGGAAATTATCTAGAACCATTTCCTTCATCTAATTTGCATTTAAAGCACTTTTAGCAGACCATCCAACAACGGCAGACGAAAACCCAACCTCTGCTTTCACAATAGATTACTCACGATGGTCCAATGGAATTATACTTGGTGGGTCCTGCCTTAAACATTTTCCAAACTTTGATTGTGGAATTGGATACAAAAGGACGATACCTTTTCCTTAATGCAGTTGCAAATCAGGTGCACATGTAGCATGACTTATTTTATTATCAGGATTATTACAGCCTTTCGTTATTTAATTAGAGTTTCATTTAATTTGAGAAATTGTTAGCTTAGGGATTTTGACTCAGATAGAAATTTTAAGTTATCTTAATTTGGCTCAAATTTCAATATGTCTTGATTAGTATAAATATAGGTTTTCATTATTATTTTGTCAAACATTATTCAGATATTGACTATTTTTATAAATTGAGTTATTATTCAGAGAAGAGTGCGGATTAGTTGTTTGATTTTTTGAGTAAGTGATTGTTAGTGTTTAAATTTTGGTTTGTTTTTGTTGCAGGTTCCTGTCAGCTAACCTAATAACCACACACATTTATTTTTCTTTGTTCTTCTCTACTTATTTAATTAAGCAAATCATGGAAGCTTTCCCTTGCTTTTTGTTCTTCTCTCGGCTTGGTGAGGATAAATAATGCCCGACTTTGTTAGGCTTTGTCTATTGATGCCAACATAAAGCATAACATAAAGCATCTTTTGGGATAATTATACACTGCCATATACCACTTTGTTTGCAATTGTCATGCGAACCAAATTAAATTGTCATAGCAGCTAGTAAAATAAAATTTTTTCCAATAGTTGCATGGGAAAATCCTGATTGTCTTTGGTTAAACATGCTATGTGCATAGTTATAGTATTACTTTGAATTAGAGTTTGTTTTCAAACTTGCCATCTGGCCTAATATGTGACATATATTGTCTTTTTTCCTTTGTTTTATCCTGTTGAAATTTTTTTTGGTTCTAAATCAGCAATAGCATTGCTTTTTTATTCTTTGATTCTTTTTTTTTTAATATTTTTTTCCTGATTTGTTTGAGTAATATGTTTATTTTTTTTGTTTTAAGTTAATTTTCAAAAAGAAAATAGATAGTTGATATATTTTTTCTTGGTTATCAGATTTTATTTTGTTACTGCCATTCTCTTTTTTCTAAAATGATCTATACATTGTTTGTGAAAACAAAGATGAGAAGTGTACGAGTTCGCAAGGTTTATATGTTCATAAAGATGTTGACATTAAGAAGCTTAGGAAGGAGATTCTCGAGTCTAAGCTTGCACTTTGCTATCCTGGTGATGAAGAGTGCTAATATGATGATCTTGAAGAGTGCCCTATTTGCTTGTTGGTTTGTGTATTTCTAGCATTTTCTTCCTTTTTAATCAGATTATTTGATTGAGTCTCACTAAGTTGGGCCTTTTGTTGTTTGTTATCTGGCATCATCCAAGTCCCAACCAATCAAGATATGTCTCCATGATTGGAATTCTCTATCAAAGTTTAAATCGTATAGGTAAATTTATGAATATTTTCTTGCAATTTAATTCTTCTTCCTTGCATCAAAGTGCTCTTTGCAAATGAATACTAATTCAGCTCCCAATCAAAATGGCCAATAAATGTAGGATATTTATTAGTTTCTACTTTTATTTTTTTTCTAATGAGACTGCTTCAAGAAAATGTTATTATTTCAAGAATAGATGCTATTTTATATTCTCAGGTGTTAACGCTTATGGTAGTACATAGGAATATGCAAAATTATATGAAAGGAAGCTTAAAGAGCTAAATCCAACTATCAGAGAAATCGTTTATGATGCTGCAAATATCTGTAATTTCATTGATGGCTTTGCAGACATGAGTGCATTAGTGTATGTCTCTTTTTATTTGATTTCCTAAATTTGTTATTGTCTTTTTTAAAGCTATTAATATAACTTTAATAGTATTGTGAGTTATATTTGTGTCTCTTGGGAATGTATTAGTATTGTGAATCATCTTTATATTTAGCGACATATTACAGAGTATACTTAGTAATGACTTTATCTCTGATGCAGATGTAATCAGATTTGATCCAGAAGGCAAAGGATGGTGGGCATGATGCTATTGAAACTTATGACTTCTTGGATGTTCATGAGCCTCATTGTCAAGAAGTACTTTGAATTCATTCTTCTTGTAAACCTAAAAATTTTTAGCTCAAGAAATTAGAGAGCTTAGTCTAACATTTTTTTCTCTCTTTGTCCAGCCATGGCTTAGCATGATTCCTCTGGAAATAAGAACTTCATGAAGGTCTTCAAGCTTATTCAAGATGCTGGACTATATGGCATTCTTTGGATTGGTTTGTACGTATGCACTTAATGGAATTATAGGTATCTTTTCTTTCTATTTACTATAAAATTTAGAAGACATTCAGTTGTCGGTTGGATTACTTACACACAAATGACTTCTTTGTTACCAGAGGTTTCCCCATGAAGCTACACGATACTGCCGGTAGCCAATTTGGAACAAAAAAGGAGATTTACAAAGTTCCAAATTTAACTTTCTTTTGATTTGTTTGTGTTTCTTTTTGCTATAATGTTCATCACTACTGAAAGGGAACCAATTTGCAGGTACTTCGATTTAAAGTTTCTAATTATTTGGGAAAGTCATGAGGTTAATGTTTCTCTTTTGCTTTGCTGTAGACTTTTATGTTTGTTCAATTGTCAACGGTTACTTTTTACTACAGCAGTTCAATGGCTATTGGAATTTTTCTTGTCCTATTAAGTCTTCTTTTTCAAGTACTCAAAAGTCCTTTATACTGTTGATTTTCAGTTACTTACCTTCCCATCATATGTATGATGTTTGATAAATAGAAAGTTACTAGAAACAAAGCTATTTATGTTCCATAAGGAAGTTACAATTGTAAATAAGAGAAGCTAGCCAAGTCCTAGCTAGCTCTGAACTTCAGAAAATTTTCAAGCTTCAACTCATACTTGTATTTAGTATACATTTTTTTAACTAGTTCCTTGAATTCTGGATTATGTATCTTTCCTCTTAGATT
Organism: Boswellia sacra; assembly: GCA_013180625.2. NCBI lineage: Eukaryota > Viridiplantae > Streptophyta > Magnoliopsida > Sapindales > Burseraceae > Boswellia > Boswellia sacra. The sequence continues at coordinate 77,808 of SNVD02000901.1, read as the reverse complement.
GGTCTCGATATTTATTTATTTTAAAATTGTCATGATGTAGGGAATGAAATTGTTGCCAACGGGAAGGAAGAGTTTCCTCTTATCTTACTATATATGGATCAATGGTGAGTTTTTCTTGTGATTTGGCATCTTCTTTATTCAATTTTTAAAGCTTATGAACTTATTATCAATTTTGATTTCGTCTTATTGCTAGATCTTTCCTCTTACATCAATTTTCAGTGTTGGTGAATTTGATTCTTGTCAGTTTTGGGCTGAGTGAAGAGATGCACAATCCCATAAGTCCTTGTTTTATAAATATTATACTACAAGCTGATTTTGTCAGTTCTTGCTTACTAGCTTATATCTTCGTCTCCTCTCTCTTGGTTGGCTATATGATTCTTTCATCTTACCGCAAGAAATGCATTGGACATTTTAAGAAATTTCCTCAAATTGTGGAGCAGTATGGGAAATTTTATTTCTTTTTGTAGTTTAAATTGAATTAATTGCTTTTTCTGTTATCATGTACTTGCCAAGTTTACATATCTATTTTTATTTTTTGTTTGCTTCTATGAAGTAATCCAATTTATTAAATAATGCACTTTTTCTTTGGTTGCTAGTCTTAATATTTCTATCGGTAGGCATTGTCCTATCATGAACTGCATTAGAGTGAGGTTTATTTTTAGATAGTCATTTGGTTTTGTAATTCTTAAATTCTTGCTGTCAACGAGAATTGGTTGAGTTCACTTCATATTTTTGGTGATGCATGGTTAGTCTTGGCATTAACTCATGGTAATGAAATCAAATGAGAACTTGCTTGCTTGCCTACTTGACCAAGTTGCCCATTTGACTGTGAGATGTTTACATTGTGAAAATTTGGGAGCTTGTTTCATGGTTTGTTAACTGGAGAAGATGTTTGCAGTATACTTTCAAGGTAGTAGAAGGGTTTTAGATTTGGAATATTTTACATCATACCATTGACAACATCATTTATCAGTACTTGAGTTTTTGGTTATACTTTAAAAGTTGATTTAATGATTTGCTTTTATGATATTTGATCATCAACATTTCATTAATTGTATTTGATATTGCAGTCATCTCTATGAGACAATGGAAGGAGGTTCAGCTACATTACAGTTTGGCTTTATCAACCGAACAATACCACAGTTGATTAGGATGTTAGAAGCTATTAGAAATTGTGGCAAGTGATAAAGATATGATGATTAATTGTTCGAAAATAGTTTTTACTTTAGAGTTTGGTATTTTAACTGGATTGGTAGGATATTTAGATTATTGTGTTGTATTTATACAGATTGTGTTGATAAGTTTGTTAGCGTTTGTATTTCTTCTTTCTGAGTTTATTACTTTATTATATAAATTTGAACAAATATATTCGTTTTCTTACAGCTATTAAATTTAATAAAATTTTCCTATTTTTCAAAAATAAAAATATATAAATTATATATCAATTTTCAAATATATATATTCCAATAAAGTCATACTTCCCGTTCAGAAGATTGTCAAGTATGATTTTAAAAAAAATGAAAAACCAATACTTGCTGGTTGAAAAATAGTGAAATATGGATTTTGTACAACATACTTGATGGCTAATAATAGACAAATATCTATAATAATTTAAAAATTTGACTATTATGGCCCTCATATTTGACGATTGCTATCGAATATTATCATAAAAGAGTTAAATAAAGCTTAAAAATCAATTTCTAGGCATATATACTTGACTCAAAATGAGTTAAATATGTTATTGCAAATATTTGACCATTTGATTGATCGTCAAATAATATCATATTTGACGGTGACATGTGACAGTCGATAATTGTCAAATAATGTTATATTTGTCGATTAAAAATAGTTAAACATTTGTAATTTTCTTGTAGTGAAAAGATAAGCCATTTAGTAATGAGAATGAGTGTGATTGTGTGTAATTAAAATTGTAAGATGATTATTTCTGAAAATTTATTATATTATTACAAAGTGGTAATTAATTATGCTCTCACTTCTTTATCAAATAAATATTAATTTTTATAATTTTTAATATTAGAAAATGATTGGTGAAAATTTAATATTTTAGGTACTATGATCGTAGTTTTTTTTAATTATTATTAAAATATTTTTTTAGATATTAAAATATTTTTTTAGAATTATCCTCTTGTTATATAATTATCTTGTAAAATGAAGTTTTAGGAATATTATGATGAGTCTTATTGAATTAAGAGAGTTTTCGAAACTCTTGTTCTCGTGCAAGTTTCCAATCGCATTTGAATAATGGTATACTCTTTCAAAATGGGATTCTAGATGTCTTAAGGCCATGCGGGTTGTTATATCAATCACTAAAACTTGATGCATATATACATCATTAAATGAGTTGATTTAGGGATTGATGTGCAAATGTCATATCACTTTTCACATTATTTGGAATCTAGAATTTGAAATTCTATTTAGAAAAAGTATCATTATTTATCGCATTTTTTGAAGTTAATAACCAAAAACTGAATTGGGATATTCCTAGTTTACTACTCTGCTTAAGTTAACGCTACCAATTTCATTGAAGTCTAGAATCATCATTTCAATGGAGACAGAAGGAAATTTAATTAAGAAAAAAATAGTAATATTGCATATATAACATTTACCCCACATATTGCCTTAAAGTGCCTATCATTCATTAATTTTTTTTATTTTCAATTTTTATCTATTTGGTGATATTGTTTCACATCAAGACTTATGAATTAAATGGGCGATCTTTTTCTCTTTTTTCTAAAATATGAATAAGTCTAAATTAAATTGAAATATGAATAGATCTGAATATAAAAATCTAAATGATATTTTTGTCTTTTTATTTTAATATATGAATTAAAATGTTTGAAAACTAATAGTTTTGTACACCTATCCCTATTTATATATATTATTTTTACTTATGATTTTATGTCATATTGTAAAAATATTTACATACCGATATTTATTATGATTTAATTTATTTAAATGTGTATAATGATTAAAGAAGTTTTTTTTTTCTAAAAGAATATGATATATAAATAAACTAAATGACCATAAAATAATTTTAAAAAATATATAGAGAACCATATTATAAAATTAGAAATGAATAATAATATTTCAAAATTAAAATATTAGGATATGTACAAATTGGTCATAAATAAATTTTACAAGAGCATTTAAGAGAATTAGAGGAGTAATAAATAATTTAGACATTTGAATTCTAAACAAAAGCTAAAATTTTTAGCTTTTTCATCCCAATTAAAGTGTCTTAAATTAAGTCTGACATTAAAAAGAAATCATGAAAAGATCCTTCTTCCCTAATTCTTTCCATTCTACCAACGAATAATCTATAATAATTCACAGATCTAGTCACGCCCTAAAATCTCTTATTTAGAGACTTTAAAGGTGATTAATTAAGAAAATAATATAAAGACATCATTAATATCTCCTTTTTTTTTCATCTAAGATCATTTTCTAATTTACACATATATTTATACATATCACATGAATCCATTATAATATCTAGCTATTTGTTCAAGATAAATTTTACATACACCGATGACTGAACTTAGTACATAGGTTGCTAATTACATGATAAAATTTCCTATCACGATCTAGGCTAAGTCAAAATATTCCCCAAAACCATCGTATGCATGTAAACGTCCAGACTCCCTACGAAAGCTCTGGAACACCACTAGTACGAATATCTTTTTGTGTACCTTTGGAGGGAGGGAGTGAACATATAGCCCAATAGAAAAAATTCTGACATTATACTAAATCATAAGCATTAAAACAATTATTTAGTTACACAGTTACATAACCTATTACAATAAGTCATACAATCATTCTCATTCATACATCAAGGTATCACTTATTCTCTTAACAATTAAATTTTTTCATCTAATGTTTCCCTTAGATCCGTATCCAAACGTCCTGTCCAAGGTCTAACATCTCAAGTTTATATTCGTGTTTCCCTTGAATCCATATCTGAAATGGCCCATTTAAGGTCCAACACTAAGAATTTCATATCTGCATTCCCCTTGGATCCGTATTCAAAACGACCCATTCAAGGTCCAATGCATATACCGATAAACCTTTCAATACAATTTCTAATTGCACATTTTAAAAACTATTGATACCAAATTTCACACCCCAAGAAATTAATTCTAAGCTTCAACCATATTATTCATTTCATACCACTACACAATTCAACTGGTAATCTTTAAATTTGAAAATTTGCTATAATTTGGATACTCAACCAATTTAAGTGGGACCAGTTGGAAATGAAAGATTCAAGTGTCTAGATTCAAAATAAAATGTAATCTTTCTAAAATAAGTTCCAAGGCAATATAGTTTTTATGAAAAATCTAAACCTATCACTATACCAGTTAAATTTCTAGGATTTCAAGCTCTAATTAGAAAAATCACCAAAAAATCCAAAAAAATGATTTTTAGGTGATTCAGCTTGGAAATGAAAGTTTATGAAGTCTATTATAAGGTAAAAATATTAATTTTACAGAATTAACACCTAGTGAATACAATTTTGCTAAAACATATTGCAAATCCCAAATGACAATCAAAATGTCAGTTTGTATCATTTATATTCAATGATTTACCAAAATTTCATTTCAAATCCAAATTTAGTGAAAACAATGCCAAATTAAAGCTTGACATGTCTACTTTTCAAAACAAAAATGGGATTTCTCAAGACTAATCTCACAAGATACAGATTTGCAAAAATTTTCAGGTCTGTCGGATGAACAACACCATTTCTAGATTTCAACCTCCAATTTCAAAAATTCACCAAAATTTCATTTTAAATCCAAATTTAGTGAAACCAGTGCTAAATTAAAGCTTGACATGTATACTTTTCAAAACAAAAATGGGATTTCTCAAAACTAGTCTCACAAGATACAGATTTACAAAAAATGTTTAGGTCTATCGGATGAACAGTACCATTTCCAGATTTCAACCTCCAATTTCAAAAATTCGCCAAAATTTCATTTTAAATCCAAATTCAATGAAATCAGTGGCTCATTAAAGCTTCATATGTCTATTTTCCTAAACAAAAGAAAAAGTATATAAATCACAATCCAACAAAATGCAACAGCTCAAAGAACATAGAACAATCATATGAACTACAACTTCCATCAAGAACAACATCTCCTTCACTTAATTAGCACATAATTTCACAAATAATTCATCATCCAAGCAACAAATAATCAATTTAACAATAAATCACATGCATTGCAAACCTATATCAATTAAAACAACAAAAATAAATTATAAGATTTAAGTATAGTGTTAGAAAATCCCTACTTGGTTTCCAAGCCTATACACCCCTTTTATTTTTCCCCTTTTTCTTCCCTTTTTTCTTCTCTTTTCTTCCTTCTCTTTTTCTTCCCTCTCTTTTTCTTCCCTCTCTCTTTCTTCCTTCTCTCTCCCTTTAGCCCGTAGCACCTCCTCTTCTATTACAAAAATGAAAGAAAAATACCTCTTTTGAAACCCTAATGTCTCTTATACGAAGCCTTAACCCATGGGCCTAAGTCCACGTACTTCAAATCCAAGCCCATTTCATCCTTACCAAATTCTAACACAAGCCCACAACTATAATCCAACCCAATCCTCATTTATTAAACATGGTTTTATAACTATTTCATGGCCTAAAGCTCATCAAATTCAAATAAAATTACTCAAATACGCTTAGGCATAGTTTCTAAAATTTGTAATACACACACACACACACACACACACACACACACACACATACACACACACACACACACATATATTGATCCATATTTTGGAATTCTACAGATCTAGATCAGCTAATTGTTCTTGGATAGCAATTGCTTAAGTATAAGTTTTCTTAATTACAAAATGTATCAAAGCCCTGGGTAGTAAAAAAAAAAAGATGTTTCTAGGATTGGATTTCGTATTCGAATGAACTTCGTAATCGTAAAAAAGTAGTTTTTTTAGCCATAAGCCCAGGAAAAGAAAAATTGGGATAGGATTCTATACCTATTAGATATCCTTCCCCCACCCCAAAAAAAAAGGACATGAGCATTTCCTCTCATCCGTCTCAAGTAGTTACACAAACTAAGATTAAAGAAATAGGTTCTCGCTTTCAAATTCTTAAAAAAAAAGCCAGAAACAAATATGAGAATAAGTTAAATTCAGATTCAGACAAAAAAAAATCAGCCCCTAAGTTTTGTAGATTGGTTATATATGTAGTATTACTGTCGATACTTGATTTTTGAGGTCAATGATGAAACAAAGACGTGTGTTGAGCAATGTGGAATGACTGAATTGACCTTGAATGGAAATTATCCAAAAGTGTAGAAAATTGACACCTAACATAGAAATTATCCAAAAAGAATCCAGCAATGTGTCATATACCGTTACAAAGTTGTATATGTCTAGTTTTTGTAAAAATTTACGGATTGTAAATCGGAGTTCTGTACAAAAAGTTATGAATAATTGAACACAGCTGACTCAGAGTGCATTGTTCACCTTGTGGTACTGTTCACCACCAATGGGTATTGTTCACACCATGTGGCTGGTACTGTTCATGTCAAAACTATTCACAGGCACTGTTTATCAAAATCCCACATTAGTTTTTTAACCATTTTTCACTCTAATGAAGCCCATATAAGCACACCTTTGGCATACTTTTCAAGGCATCCAAAAATCTCTTCTCTCCCTCTCTAAGACAAACTTGAGAATTCAAATAGTTTTTTTCTAGTTTAATATTTTTAAGGCATTTTATATTGCCAAACCTAGAAATGGTACTTCCTGAGAGTAGTTCTCTCTTCTTCCTCTTCTTTTCTTATTTAAATTTCTTACTTTAGAATAAGCGTGTTTATGCTTAGAATAAGCATATTTAGGTTTTATTTTGATGCTTAGAAGTATAATTAGGGTTTTAGGAATTGTCTAACCCTTATTTGTTTTGCAAGATAGAAATGCTTGTCAAGGTAAGTCATCTGCTTTATTTATTTAGAAACATGAATAGGAATTTTATTTCTTACTTAGAATCATGCTTAAGAGCATATGATTAGAATCATGCTAGGAATCAAACTTATAATTGCTTTGAATACTGCTAGGAAATAGCATAGAATATGTAAGAATTACCATGTTTCGCTTTGATTGCTTGAATTGGGCTAGAATGACCACCTTTGGTCTTGATTAATTGAGTTATGCTAGAAATGCCATGATTAGGCTAGCTAGATATGCCCTGATTCACTATGAATACCATGTCTAGTCTAGAATTGTCATATTTAGCATGCCATGATAAAATTATCAAATCAGGTAGAATTACCATGATAAAATTATCAAATCTAGGTAGAATTGGCATGATTTTAGTTTATGGCTCTTAATTAGAATTTCAATTAATTTATTATGAATGCATGTATGAATATATCACGATTAGAACTTGATGATTGTATGATGCCATGAAGTGAAGGTCGACTCACATTGAGAGTGAGCGACCATTACTTGGAATAATTGAATGTATGTATGAATATGCATGGAGAGACTTTATAAGCATTGAATAGACTCACATATGGTGGTGAGAAATTTACTACTTATCAAGTCTTGAATTGAATGTTTTATAAATATTATTAATTGAATGAATACAATGTTTGAAGTGTTAGAAGTAAAATTTACTTTGTTTATTGAAGAATAAATTTTTATCCTCCTATTCCCCCATATTTGTGAGGAAATTGTAACTCTATTCTTCTCATCTCCCATTTTTATATGAATATACAAGTGTTTTGGCTGAAATCACCTTACATGATTTAAGAAGATAAAATAAACAATGTGTCCATAAAATGAACAACATAAGTGGACTATATAACAAAGTATAGCTATTCTTATTTGGTATTTCCTAGTGGAGGCTAGATTTATATTTGGATGGATCAAAGGTCGTACCTAACTTCCCAAACCCATATATGAAGAATAAGGTAGTTTAGGTCCCAAAGCGAGGGATCGAATTGCCATCATCCATTTACTTAAAAGAAAATTAGGCAGCGACTCTATTCTCTAGACATGCCCATGGCTTTTTATGTTTTCTTAAGACTCAATAGAGGTTTTGACACAGTGTCATGGCTGTAAACGCTCTGGAGGGATGAAAATCTGTTCACAATTGCGCGCACACACATGCACGAAGGTATTTAATAATTTATTATTTTCTTAAAATTGGTATATTCTTAAGTTTTCTAATTTGAATTTAGGTTGAGGTTATATATCCCTATGTATGCTTTACAAACTCCTTTAAATAATTTAGAAAAGAATATTTATAGTCATTTCTAAACTAATAGATCTATGCATGCTCTTGAAAAATACAATTAAAACATAAATTTTTCATTAAAATTTGGTAAAACAAGTGGTTCATAAAAATTATTTTTATAAGTAAAGTAATTTATGTTTTTCTAATAATTTTTATTTAATATAAATTAAGTTATTCGATTTCTATTAGCATGGGCATTTACACGTCAGAATTAGAAGTATATTTTCAAAAGCATTTAACTCATTTTTTAAAACCTTTATTGGATTTGATCATGCTATACGTTGTTTAAGTTTTAGGCAAATTACTTATTTGTTAAGCTACCGTAAGCTTAAACTTTTCCTTAATTTAACAACTATTCATGTTATTAAATAAAAATTAAATTATTTAAAATTAAAAACAAGAGTGATTCTATTCATTCCGTAACACAGGACTTAGCTAACCCTATTTTAAATTTAAGGTAATTTTATAATGAATAATTCTACATCTACAATCTAAGTAGGCAAAATCTTACAAGATATATAATTACCGTGCATGCAATTTAACTACTCTTATCTATTTTTACTTCTGCAATAAAATTTTCCAACTCAAGTTAGAAGGAGATGGTTTTAAAAATTAATTGTAAATGTAGAATTACTCTTTCGTAATAGCGATTTGAAGGGTCTTCCCTACTCTTGCTGGTAAATGATAATGGCTACTACACCTTATCTTCTTAAACTGAAACATTTTTTCTTTCTCCCTTCATCTTTCATCTTTCCTCCCCCTTTTCCACCTACCTAGACTTTTTTAGAGATGAACATGAACATTTTATCTCCTTTCTCTTTCTCTTGACCACCCTAGAACCTACCCTAATTGAAACTCTCTAGGAGTCACTAACTCCCCCTCTTCGACCATGGCCTTCTAGCCTTTTTCCCAACCGTCAACTCCAATTAAAGCACTCATAATGACACCTCATTACGTTAAAAAATTTGTGTTAAATGATATATAGTATTTTTCATATTGTCATTTAATGGAAGTAATAATCAAAAGATGCAATAATTCTAAGCCTAATATTTACTATAATCTAGTGATTGCACAAATTATGTATATGTTTTTTGTGGGAAATCTTAGCCTCTTAGGCAACCATGCTTAAAGGGGGTTGAATAGGATCTATTGTAGTTTTAATATGTTTTAACTAAAACATAAATTTGAATACAATTTTTTACTTACTTAAATTTGAGTTCAAAAATGAGTGTTGAATAGTGTTGAATTATGCGGCAAGTCATAATGTTTGTGCAATAGGTCATATGACCAAGTTTTCAGTATAGTAATTATTTAATGTTAATTGACTTGAGTCGTTTGTTGTCCTAGACAACATGAATTTGTGCTTTAGTGACTTAAAGATTATGTAAGTTCCTAGTCAAAAGCGCATTTTACTTTACCTAGTCCATAAGAGAAATTGTTTTGCACGTTATGTAGTGGCTAGTATTGTGCTATTATTTGTTTGTGCAATTGCCTATATAGAGGCTATTGATTAATGAATTAAATAATCAATTTTGTACCTTCTCTTCAATAGTCCATTATGTTGAAGCTTTATTATTGTCCTTATACATAAGTCTTTTATCTCATCAATGGTATCAGAGCTTGCTTAAAAGAGTGGGTTAAAACAAAAGCTAGGTTGAGGAAGTATGTGAGACAAAGAGTAATACAAATTTCTTATAGCAGTAGTGAAAGACAATGGCCTTTGAAAATTTTATGTAACTAGCAATTCCACGCTTTAATGATAGTCACTATGACCATTAGAGCATGTTGATGAAAAACTTTTTAAGGTCTAAAGAGTGTTGGCAGGTAGTCTCTGAAGGCATAGTAGAATCAGCAGCTAGCACGATAATGTGGATGCACAAAAGGAGATTGAAGGATAACAGTCGAAAGATCTGAAGGTGAAGAATTATTTGTTTCAGGCTTTGGATTCTGCAGCCTTGGAAACCATTCTTTGAAAGGATACCTCCAAGCAGATATGAGATTCTATGAAAAAAAAAAGTATCAAGGGTCAACAAGACTAAAGAGGCAATAGCCTTAGACATTTCGTACGGAGTCCGAAATACTTCAGAAAAAATCAGGAAAGTTAGTTTCGGATTATTTTTCAGGGACAATGGCAGTAGCCAACAAGATGCTAGTGCACGGTGATAAAATGGAAGATGTCATGATTATAGCAAAAAATTGAAAGATCAATGACTTTGATATTTAATTACATTATTTGTTCTATAGAAGAATCGAATGACCTGGATGAACTTTTAATTGATGAATTACAAGGATCCTTAGTTCATGAGTAAAAAATCAGTCAGCAATACAAAGAAGAGCATGCTCTTAAGGGTTCAACTGAGAACAACATTAGGACACTAAATCGATCAGCAGACCGAGGCAGAGGAAAATAAGGTCAAGGTAACAGAGATGGAGGTAAAGGAAGAGGTGGATGAGACAACAAAGATGGAAGCAGAGAAAACAATGATTGTGGAAACCAACAACACAACTAACACCATGATAATCAATTTCATGGAAGTGGAACAGGATGAGGAGGCCATCACTTAACTACCTACAGACCAATGCTGGCAAACCAGTCCAATGTTGAGTGCTACAGGTGTCATAGGTATGACTATTATCAGTCAAAATGTAGAACTAATCTGAATAAAGAATGTGGTGAAAGATATAATTTTGTAAAGAAGCAAGAAGAAGTTGTCTCTTTCTTAATGGCATACCATCCAAAGGAAAAAATCACCAAAATATATGGTATTTGGACATAGGCTGCAACAATCATATGTGTAGTAATAAGTAATTCTTCTCTCATTTAAATAAATGTTATGTCATGGAAATGTTATGGAAAAAGGTAATATTCTAAAGTAAGGTCTATTGTGAGTTTTGGGGAAAACTTTAAAGTAAATGTTATGGAAAAAGATGATGTTCAAATCAGGACTAAAAATGATACTATTGAGACTGTGTTAGATTTTTTTTATTCCTAATATGAAAAGCAACTTATTGAGTCTTGGACAGCAACAAGAGAAAGGATACATAGCTACAATCAAGAATGGTTCAAATCATGACTAATTCTTCAAGCTAAGATGACATCAAATAGATTGTTTCCGTAGCAAATTAAGACTCTCTAGGCATGTTTCATGGTCAACGTGAATGATCCAACATGTCTATGGCATTTCCGTTATGACCATTTGAATTTCAACAGTTTGAAGACTCTTTTTCAAAAGAATATGGTAATTGGTCTTCCTCAAATTATTCCTTCCAACAGTATGTGAAAAGTGTGTTGTTATCGAACAACACGATGAGCAATTTCCACAAAGAAGATTATGGAAAGCAAAGAACATATTTGAATTGGTCCACTCTAACATTAGTGGTCTAATAAACCTATTCTCTAATGGAGTTATACCTTTATCGACGATTATAGTTGGAAAACTTAGGTTTATTTCTTATAGGTGAAATCAAAAGCTTTTAGCACGTTCAAAAACTTCAAGGCACTTGTTGAAAATGAAGTAGGCAAAACCATTAGAACTCTTCATACAGGTCATGGTGTGGATTTCTATTCAAATGAATTTGGAAGTTTTTATGATGAACTTGGTATTCAAAGACAATTAACAATGACCTACTCACCTCAACAAAATAGAATATTAGAGAGGAAAATCGAACTATCCCTAATATGGTGAGAAGCATGTTAGCAAGCGGGAGGATTCCAAAGAATTTTTTGCTAGAAGCAATAAATTAGAGCATCCGTGTTTTGAATCAGAGTCTTACATTTGCAGTTCAAAACATGGCAGGAAAGAAGCATGGAGTAAACAAAAAGCCAGTTGTTAATCACTTCAAAGTCTTTAGGTGCATTTTATATTCACACGTTCCAAATGAGAAAAGGAAGAAGCTAGAAGACAAAGGTGAAAAATGTGTGTTTTTTTTTTTTAAATTAGTGAACAATCAAAGGCCTATAAATTGTTCAATCCCATCACAAAGAAGATTGCCATCAGTTGAAATGTCATTTTTATAAAAAGAACACTTGGAATTAGACTTAAAATAATGCAGGGTAACAACAAATACCTGAGCATTTTGATGAAGAAGATGAAGCCAAAACACAAGTACAACCAACCCCGACTATTAATACTATGTTGCAATCTTACCAGTAACTATTGCAGCAACACGACCTCAACAAAGATCAAACAAAAGAGGAAAGTTCTTGATCTCAAGAACTAAGAAGGAAGCCAGCATGGATGTAGGATTATGAAGTTAGTGGAATTGTTCAACCTAATGACACATTTGCTTGTTATGCCTTGTTATCAGATTGTGATCCTATCACATTTCAAGAAGCTATCAAAGATTAAAAGTGGACGAAAGCCATGAATGAAGAGATCAAATCTATAGAGAAAAACAATAGTAGGGAGCTGGTCGAATGTCCAAAAAGGGATAAATGCATTTATGTTAAATGGGTTTATAAAACAAAGCTGAAGAAGGATGGTGGAGTTGACAAGTACAAAGCCGGGTGTAAGATTTGATTTCGTGCCCATGGTTCAAACTGACAATGAGGAGGTTTGTCCTAATGATGAGAACCGAACAAATATTGAGTGATGTGGACCATTAACTTGAAAAATAGACTGAAAGTACCCTAAACAACTAAAAAGCCCAAAAGCCCAAAGAAAAAAAGCCCAAAAAAATCCGTGCCTGATAGTGAAAGTGGTTTGTGCATGAAGGAGGAGGGCAACGTCTGAAGCAGCGAGTAGGGAATCTAAAAATTAGGAGGGAAGGGCTCACCTAAAAAAACACCCAATGCATGTGCCACACACGTGTGCATGCTTCCTTCCCCTATTTTCTATAAATTAAGGCCATATCTCATCATTCAGGGCATCAACTGTTCACCTCGATCCTCGTGTAAGCTCTATAAAATTTTGCTTCAACCCCTCGCTTCTCATTTTTCAACCCCTCTCTTTTGAAATTCCTACACATACACCTCTAATCAAACACATTTCAGGCCCTTTCTACTTCAAAACCTTACACCCTTATTTCCAACCAGTTTTTAAACAATCCAATACAAGCACTCGATATTCAATACAACTGAGGGCAAATCACCATATTTCCTCTTTTGTTTTACTACTTTTACATTTCACATTTAGAATGGAGATTAGACAAATACGGATGAGTGGTGGCAGATTGGTGATGAGCGATGAGAAACCACCACTCAAGCATGATTCCGTCTTAACATTCACCATTCATTTAATCTTTTTTTTTTTGCTTTTATTTTCACTTATTTAGTTTACTACACTTTTTTTTATTGCCATTTTTTTTGTTATTTACTTTATCGTAATTTTATTTTTTTGCAATTTACTTTATCGCTTATTTACTTTATTGCACCTTTACATTATTGTAGTTTATATTATCGCACTTTACACTTTTGTACTTTACTTTTATTGTACCTTTTTTTATCGTCTCTTATTCTATTTTAATCACCATATGAGGGACAACATTTAAGTGATAAATGGTTGTCCAAATTGCTTTTATGGATGCTATTCAATTCGTGAATAGTCATCCATCTTGGTCTGTCAAAACGTATTGGACTATGTTTAAATCGATAAACGAATTTCGTAATCAAACGGACTATATGGCGAGTCACATTACTAGACTTATGGGTAACGCGCGCTTGCCACTTCACGATAACATCTCTCCTACTTACTTTATCATCATCGCAACCATTACATCTACTTTATTTCCTTTCTTGTTGAGATGACACAGGTAAACTCACATTGATGGTGAGGGACCCGAACTTGTGGAGATCAATGAGCATAAGGGTGATTGGATAGTGGATGGAACCACTATGCATGGTAGTAGATCCACTCTCCAATGGTAGGCCTATTGAGCTCAGCAGGGGAAATAGAAGGGAAAATTTACTTTCTTAAACACTGTCTTCTTGAAAATTTTTCTCACTGCACTTATTTATGATTGTAATCCCCTTCCTTACGTATGCTTGTACTTTATCTTGATGAATGCTTATGCATTGCCATACTGCACATATCATAATTCAAGAAAAAATTAGTTATATGCATGAAAACAAATCTAGGATCAAGATAGATAGTAATTGATCAATTAAAACCTCAAACTCCATAAACCCTAGTGGGAGTCAAACTTTATTTGGACGGATCGAAGATCCATACCTAACTTCTCAGACCCGACTCTGAAGGGATGATAGATAGTTAGCTCTCGAAGCAAGGATCGGTTATCATTATCAAACTATCTCCTACTGTTAGTTACCCAGGTGGTGACTCCGATGACCTCCAAGACTCGTCTTTATGACTTGTTCTGTGGTAACCCCAAGTGCGAAAAGGCCTTGAACAACATGTGGTCGTAATCGCTTAGGGCAGGATGGAAGCCTTGCCCAGAGTGGCTACTCCACGGGGGATAAGAGAGAGATTGATTCTGAGTAAAAATGTCTAGTTTTACGGTTTTCTTTTGTTAATTGCTGTCTTTTGCATCACTATACTCTTGCACACACTTTACACAATGTACCTTTTATCAGTCGCATGGCATTAGTGTGGGAAGTCCTTATGCTCCATTTGAGCCTTAGATGGCTCATATCAGTGTCACCACCTCTGAGCACGTATCACTTCAATGGTTTAAAAAAAAAAAAGATCAGCCCATATAGCATGCCTAGTTTAATTCCTCGTAGGATTACTAGAACATTTGCTTAACATGGATGTGAGCATTTCGAAACCAAAAAGCACCATTTGCAGACTGCTTATGTTCTGTGTAGAACTTTGTGCAACCAGAGGACTAGTCTATCAACCATGAATTCATGACGATTTGAGATCCATTGTCATGGATTCATTACCGAGATAGGTCTAACCTATCACATGTTCACTGCACAAGCTTACGTCGAGCGTAAACAATGCATGACTAAGAACCCGACTCTTTAGCAATGAACCCATGACGGTTTAAGATCAAATGTCATGGATTCATTGCCAGAGCCAATTCGAGCAGTTGCATATCATTTGCAGTCCACGAATTATGAAACTTTTCTTGACATCCACTTATCTACTCATGAAACCATGATCCAAGGCTAAGTAATGTCTGTGTATAGTTCATAGGGTACTCAAACGTCATAAAGCCTGGATCAGGGACAGAAGTGACTAGGTGTTGTCAATAACGATTTCGTAGCTTGATGGTTAAAAAAAATCATGTCAATAGAATTAGGAGAGAGCTATGTATTGGATCCCACATCCTATGTTGACGTCAGATCAGGCCAAAAAACCTAGGGGAAGAGACTATACCATTTGTAGGAGGAATAAGGCTGGAAGGCTACTCTAGTATATCTACTTCTGTGATATTGTCTGTGCATGCACTACATTCATGCATACATGCACCATACTAGCCAATTTACATTGCAGCCATCATAGCTTGGACCAAAAGAGGAAAGAGACTCAAATGAACAAAAGTCTTAGCCGATATGGTAGACTATGAGGAAAGGTTTCGTAAAATGGATGAGAATATGAAAAACATGAACAAACAAATAGACCAGTTAATGGAATTAATTGTTTGAAACAATAGGAATTCAGTGGGTAAACTTTCGAAAACCCAAACAGGCATGCTGAGAATCCTCACGATTTGGGAAACAGGGATGGAGGAGGACATGTGAGGAAAATGCCGATGACTTCTTCGATAAAGAAGAATATGAATGAGCTAAAAATGAAGAACAGATAGAGGCAATAAAGAGGTTAGCTAAAGATATGGAGAAAGTTCAGACTCTTGTAAAGAGAAAAGGAATTGAGAGTCTAGAAGATTTGGAAGGCATAAAGTTAATGGGAGAATGCAGTCTCCCATCGAAGTTCAAGATGTTAGACTTTGCAAAGTTTGACCACAAAGGGGATTCGAGGTCTTTTCTTAGAAGATAAGTGACGATGATGGGGACCATTGGGCTCTCAAAAGAGATGGTGTTGAAAATGTTCGTGTACTATATGGACGGTAAGGCTATAGAATGGTATATCCGGCTTGAAAGAGCCGTGAAAGAAGATTGGAGTGATCTAGCTGAACAATTCATTGATTACTGTAGGCATAACATCCAGCGTGAGACTAACCTAAAGGATTTGGAGAACACTTTCAAATGCTGAGTGAACCATTGATCGAATACCTGGCTAGAGAGAGGGCCAACACAGCAAAGATGACGAATCAACCCACGAAAGAAGACTAGATATAGATAATGATTGGTGGTGCTTTTGCTGCCAATAAAGATTAGCTATTTGGAATACCGATCAAAACTTTTGAAGACTTGTATGACTCTGGTGTCCAGATTGAAGCAGTTGAGGTGAAGCAGCCTAAGAACTTCTAGAGGAGGGGAAATAACCAGTATCAACAAGGTGGCAATTCAAGCACGAAGAATGTAGATGTCAATGTAGTGAACAAGCCACCATGAAGGTTCAGCAACTTGGGCAGACTGTTGTCATCAGTATTTACCAAGTTAAACAAGAAGGAAGAATTGATACCGCTATCGATGCTAACAAAGCAAATGGAGAGGCTCATACTGTAGAGCATAAAGAAGAAAGCTTACTGCAATTTTCACTAAATGTATGGACATGTTACTGACAACTGTGCTAAACTGAAGCACAAAATAGAGGACTTGATAAACAAAGGGCGGATTCTTGATCCACAGAAGGAGGAACCAAGTACGAAGAGGAATCCACTATCAAATTATAGGAATATACAATATACGTACATGATTAGCTTTGGTAGGTCTGATCAGGAAGTACTTGACTCCATTAGAAGGTTAGAGGTTGAGGTAGAACAATAGGAAATAAAGGCATTGGCCAGAAAGAACGTAGAAGCTATTATAAAGAAATTGACAAAATAGTAGACGATAGAAAAAGGTTAGCTAAATGAGAAGTGTTGGCAAGCAAATGTGAAGATGAGGCACCAACAAAAAAATATGAGAATAAGTAAAGACAACTGAAAAAGAAAAACAAACAGGATGAGGGAAGCAATGGCCTTCGCCAGAAAATGGAAAGCCATGAAGGGAGCCAAGAAACATTTGGAGGAATAATGGAAGTATCCTAACTGTGATGTGGAGCGTGAGGAAGAAGTACAAAGCTATTACAGACCGTTGGAGAAAGGGAAAGAATATAGTGGGTACACAACCATGGGAAATGAAGAAGCATTCATGATTAATGTAGGAGTGCAATGGTTCAAATCGAGGGTGAGTGGGTAGAAGTGGCCTCAGCCATATTTAAAAAATGGACAATAAAGGGAT
Organism: Boswellia sacra; assembly: GCA_013180625.2. Taxonomy (NCBI): domain Eukaryota; kingdom Viridiplantae; phylum Streptophyta; class Magnoliopsida; order Sapindales; family Burseraceae; genus Boswellia; species Boswellia sacra. The sequence continues at coordinate 60,277 of SNVD02000901.1, read as the reverse complement.
CATTATCTAAACCTATATTGATTAGCGACAATGAAGAAAGCATAGGTGATAAAGAAAAGATAGGAATTTGGGAAAAGATCCCCATAAAGGAACTGCTCCATGACTTTTGGGGAAACTTTGATAGAGAAAGTACTGAGATAAGGAGCTGTGAGAGAAAAGAAGAAGTTTAAAGAGTGACCAGGAGTGGGCTCTTCAGAGAGGAAAGCTAAAGGAAATAATAAGGAAGGTGTAGGAGAAAAGAAGACTGATAAGAAAAAAGAAAGAAAGAAAGAAGAGGACAATCCAATCCTTAAGCAATTAAAGAAGGCACAAGCCAACATCAGTGTTTGGGATTTACTGATGGCCTTTCAAGAGCATAGGGAGGCAATGGCATAAGCACTAGTTGACATTTCGATTGATCTAGTATCCACACCAGAAGAGATGATCTTGACTGTCTCACATATGGCGGAAAGCGAAGGCATAATTACATTCACAGATGATTATCTGCCGCCTAAAGGAAAAGGCCATAACAAGCCATTATTTATTACTGCAAAAATTCTTGGGAGGAAGATGCCTAGTGTGATGATTGACAACATTTATGCTTTAAACATGTTTCCTTACATAATGCTCTTGAAATACAACATTAAGAAGGATGAACTAGAGCCCTCTTGGTTGACCATATGAGCATATGATAATTCCAAACGAGTAGCTTTAGGAACCTTTAAAGCTATGGTGAAGACTAGTCCCATTGAAATTGAGGCGGAGTTTACTGCGTTAGACATCCCAATCACTTTCACCGCACTGCTTGGGTGAGCCTGGTGATAAACGCATGAAAGTACACTCTTAAGCATAAATAATTAATGCTAATTGGACAGTATTATAAAGCTTTTATGATATTTTAGCATAATTATTTTTCTTATGCCTCTTTTACATTTGTTTCATTTCTTTTGCATTTTCTTTAGTCTTTATCTTGAAATAAAGTGTTGTCCTTAAATTGTGATTAATAGAAATCATTTTTGCAGGTTTAATAAAATGGACATAACTCTCAATCTATAGATCAAAATGGAGAGATTATTGAACCTGGAGCAACATGTCTCAATTTTACACAAAGTTGAAGAATAATCAAAAGCCCAAATTCAACATTTGATGGGCCGAAATTGAGACACAATAAAACCAAATTGTAGTTGTTTCTCAGCCCGACCTATGTCAGTATTTGGGCCATATGTTAGAGAATACTTATCCAAATTGCATGAATCTGGTGGCCATGGAAAGCTGAGACAAAATGCTACAACTTTCATGTTTTCTACAAAGCCCAATTCGGTCCATTTGGTGGTCAAAAATCAGCTGCAAGTTGGTGGAATGTTTGGTGGCCGACAATGTGGAAAAATTGGTGGAGGTTTGGTGTAATAGTTCCATTTCATCACCTATTTAAGGACAACTTGAGGAATTGAATGGGGGAGAGAAAAATCATTTTAGTTCACATTTTATCATTGTATATTACAATTCTCTCTTGTATTTTCTCTTTAGAAATGATAAGAATGAATTGTAAGTTAGGCTAGAACTCTTGGTAAGGCTAGAGATGAACTTGTATGTGTAGTTTATCTATTTCTCCACTTTCATTCTACCTCAAGGGCTATAAAGATTGTATATTCGTTTATGTGTTAAACTCTTTCTCATCTTGTGATTTCTTCTTAATCCAGAAATTATAATTCTCAATTTCATATAAATTCAGTCATGCTTTCTTTATGTGATTCATGTTGAATTATAATTGTTACTGGTAGTTTCGTTTTATGAGTTAGTCTTTTACTACAATATTGTCATGTGATATATTGTCGCACTTGGATAACTTGTAAGGATGAATGTTGTTGGTAAATATTGCTTGTAAAGAGTTTATGCATATCAAATACATGTGTTTATCATTTATGCTATACTATACATATTTTCCGATTGATTGTTTGGGATGTGAAACTTTCAATTGAGTTATAATTATTAAATCAAAGTGGGGATTAGATTTACAAAACATATACAGTGATTATCGATGCCTTACTTCTTAATTACCATCGATTGTTTCCAATTATTAAACACTGAATTTTCTTTAGAACCAATCACTTCAAAGTTAAATTTTACATTTTTATTATCTTTTTAATATTTTTGTTTTACGAACCTCTTTTATCGAAGGCCTCCTTGTGGATTCGACACCTCAACGTATACTACAATAACCGCGGTATATTTTGGGCGTAAACAAAAATTGGCGCCGTTGCCGGGGAGGTAAAATAGAAGAAAGACGGTTTGTATTTTTTATTTCCTTTTTTTTTTTGCCTAACTTGGAATAATTTGCCTAAATTTCCTAACTTTGACTAATTTGCCTAATTTTTCTAACTTTGACTAACCTTATTCCTTTTACTTTTCAAAGGTCGGCTTTGCCGCCTTGCTCCTTTTACTTTTCAAAGGTTGGCTTTGCCGCCTTATTTCTTTTACTTGTTAAAGGACGGCTTTGCCGCCTTATTTCTTTTACTTGTTAAAGGTCGGCTTTGCTGTCTTGTTTCTTTTACTTGTCAAAGGACGACTTTGCCGCCTTATTTCTTTTACTTGTTAAAGGCCGGCTTTGCCGCCTTGTTTGTTTTATTTTATTTTATTTTTTATTCTATATATACTTGTCAAAGGTTGGCTTTGCCACCTTGTTTTATTATTATTATTATTATTATTCTCTCTAACTTTTGTTATCTTATTGCTTTTTGACTTTATTTGAGAACTTTCTTGTGTAAAAAAAAAAAAAAAACAAAAAGAGAGACAAACTGTGAGTGATGTATGAAGCAATCTAGAGACAAACGAGGGAGATTTATGAAAAAATCAGAATTAGAACCACAAGAAGATTTTGCAACCGAAGAAAATCCAATTCTTAGTTCATCTTCATCTTCTAATTCTGATACAATGAGCCAACATGAGGAAAGCCCCGTTAAAACTCTAAAAGATTACTTGCATCCTACACGCACAGCCACACCATCATGTATCATATTTCCACCTAATACACCAAAATTGGACTTTCGCCCTGGGATGATACATCTTTTACCAACTTTTCATGGTTTAGATAGTGAAAACCCTTATGTGCATGTTAGAGAATTTGAAGAAGTAGTGGGCACCTTTCATAGTCAAGCCAATGCCATAGATTCTGTCACGTTAAAATTTTTCCCTTTTTCTCTAAAAGACAGGGCAAAGAGTTGGCTATACTCTTTAAGGCCGAGATCCATAGGAACTTGGACAGAAATGACCTAAGTGTTTTTCAACAAATATTTCCCACAACATAAGACTAACGGCCTAAAAAGATAAATTTCTTCTTTCTCCCAAAAAGATAGTGAAACCTTGTACCAAACTTGGGAGAGATTTAAAGAGTTGTTAAACATGTGTCCTCATCACGGGTATGAAAATTGGCTCTTGGTTAGTTACTTCTATGAGGGACTCACAATTAGGGAGCGCCAGTTTGTGAGCGCCAGTTTGTTGAGATGATGTGCAATGGGGAGTTTCTTCAAAAAGACCCTGAGGAAGCCTTAGAATTCCTCAAAGACTTAGCTGAAAAAGCCCACACATGGACTGGACCTAGTGCTACAGATAGCACAAATAGGTTACGATCTAGTGGAATTTACCATCTTAGGGAAGAGGACAACCTTAAAGCCCAATTAGAAGTCTTAACTAGGGAATTGGAAGTCTTGAAAACCAAAGATAGGAAGGTCACCCACATGGTTGCTAAGGTTGAATCACAAGATACGTGTTTTGTTTGTGGAGGGTTGGAACACTTAGCTCAGGATTGCCCAACTTACAGTGAGATGAGAGGGGTGTATGAGGAACAATGTAATGCCTTAGGGATGTACAAAAAGCTTTATTCACCTTATTCTGAAACCTATAACCCTGGCTGGAGAAACCACCCAAACTTTAGTTGGAAATCTAACCCCCAAAACAACAACCAATGGAAACAGGAACAACAACCACCCAAGTATTATCAAGCACCTCAATACACTGCACCACAAAAGTTAGGAATTCCTAAGAGGACACCTTGCAAGCATTTATGGAGGCCCAAAATAAGACTAACCAAAAATTTGAAACAGTTCTTGCACAAGTAGTAGAAGAGAACAAGGAGATCAAAAGTCAAATCACTAAGCTAACTAGTGCTTTGACCATACAAGAGCGAGGTAAGTTTCCATCTCAAACTCAATCTAATCCAAAAGGGCAACACATGGCACAAGCCTCTACTTCTGACACACAAAATCTGAAGAGGTAAATGCCATCACTACTCGAAGTGGTAAGATCTTAAATGAGCCTACATTGCCAATCAACACTAACTTGGAAAGCAAAGATGTTCTCCCGCAAAAGGATGACATTTTTGAGAAAGAACTTGAAAAGAAATTTTCGATTCCAATACCTTTCCCCCAAGCTCTCAGATCTAATGGGAAAAACTCGAAAGTTCAAGGTGAGATTCTAGAACACTTAAAACAAGTTAAGATTAATCTTCCCTTGTTGCATGTAATCAAACAGGTTCCAGCTTACGCCAAAGTTATCAAGGATCTATGCACCATCAAAAGAAAGCAACATGTCAAGAAGACTGCATTCTTGACGGAACAGGTAAGTGCAGTCGTTGAACAGAAAACCCTACCCAAGTACAAAGATCCAGGGTGTCCTACAATTTCCTGCCAGATTGGGACACATGAAATCAGTCAAGCATTGTTAGACTTGGAAGCAAGTGTCAATCTCATGCCCTATTCTGTTTACTTACAATTAGGACTTGGAGAGATCAAACCCACATCCGTAGTTCTACAATTGGCCGACCGATCAGTCAAGAAACCACGGGGAATAGTGGAAGATGTTTTATTACAGATTGATAAATTTTATTACCCTGTTGATTTTCTTATTTTGGATACTCAGTCTATGGTTAGTATGGAGTCCAAAATTCCTCTTATTTTGGGAAGACCTTTTCTTGCCACTGCTAATGCTTTTATTAATTGCAGGAACGGTCTCATGAAATTATCATTTGGTAATATGACTCTTGAGGTGAATATTTTCCATATTGGAAAGCAACCACGAGAGGAGGACGATTGCTACCATTCATATATGATAGACACACTTATCTCAGAGGAGGCTTATAGAAAACAGGATTTTGACTCTTTAGACTACCTTCTTGATTTTGAATTTGAAGATTTATTTTATCCTGATGATACAACTAATGTGTTTGGTGTTTTTGATGCACAGGATAAAAGGACTCGATTTTGGCAACCACGCTTTGAAGAATTACCTCGTGGAAGAGAGAAGCCAAAACCCTCTAACTTAGAGGCTCCAAAAGTTGAACTTTCTCCATTGCCCAAAGGTTTGAAGCACATTTTCTTGGAAGCAAGTGATACCTTTTCTGTTATTATTTCTTCAGAACTTAGTGTTGAACAAGATGAAAAATTGATAAACTTGTTAAAAGAACATAAGTCTACACTAGGTTGGACTATAGCTGATATTAAAGGTATTTCTCCATTAATATGCTCCCATAGAATCCATCTAGAGGAAGGTACCTAACCTCGTAGAGACCCCCAAAGAAGACTTAATCCAACAATGAAAGAAGTGGTAAAGAAAGAAGTCTTAAAACTATTAGATGCAGGTATAATCTATCCAATATCTGATAGTCAATGGGTAAGTCCAACACAGGTAGTGCCTAAGAAATCTGGAGTAACTGTGGTTCAAAATGATAAAGGAGTGTCTATTCCAACTAGGGTAGTAACCGGATGGCAGATGTGCATTGATTATAGGAAATTAAACACAGCCACCCGAAAAGACTACTTTCCATTGCCTTTTATTGACCAAATTTTGGAACGTGTAGCTGGTCATCCCTTTTATTGCTTTCTCGATGGGTACTCAGGATATTACCAGATAGAGATAGCTCTAGAGGATCAGGATAAGACTACCTTCACATGCCCTTTTGGTACTTATGCTTTTCATAGGATGCCATTTGGATTATGTAATGCACCAGCTACTTTTCAACGTTGCATGCTTAGTATTTTCTCAGACATGGTTGAAAAATGCATGGAGGTTTTTATGGATGATTTGACTGTTTTTGGTAACTCTTTTGATTCATGTCTACTTAACTTAAAATCTGTTTTGAGTAGGTGTGAAGAAAAAGGACTTGTGCTTAATTGGGAAAAATGTCATTTCATGGTGTCTTCTGGGATTGTTTTAGGACACATTGTTTCAGAAAGAGGAATGGAGGTTGACAAGGCTAAAATTGAGTTGATCTCTAAATTACCTACACCCAAAACGATAAAAGATGTCCGATCTTTTCTAGGGCATGCTGGTTTTTATAGGAGGTTTATACAAAATTTTTCTTCTATATCTAGACCATTGTGTAACCTCTTATCGAAAGACTTTGAATTTGTGTGGACTCAAGCTTGTGAGGACGCATTTCAGACACTAATTGCCAAACTCACCACTGCCCCAATTATGCAGTCACCTGATTGGAACCTTCCATTTGAGATTATGTGTGACGCCAGTAACTATACTGTAGGAGCAGTCCTTGGTCAAAGAAGGGAGGGCAAACCCTTTGTTATTTACTATGCTAGTAGAACCTTAAACGATGCTCAAATGAATTATTCTACTACTGAAAAGGAACTATTAGCTGTTGTTTTTGCCTTGGACAAATTTTGTTCTTATTTAATTGGTTCACCTATTACTGTGTTTACTGACCATGCAGCTCTGAAGTACCTTTTTTCTAAAAAGGATGCTAAGGCCCGTCTAATTAGATGGATTCTTCTTTTGCAGGAATTTGATCTAACCATTAAGGACAAGAAGGGCGTCGAAAATGTTGTAGCAGATCATTTGTCCCGTCTTGAGTTCCATGATTCCACTAATGTCCAACCCATTCAAGATGATTTCCCTGATGAACATCTTTTCACTATAAGCCAAGTACCTTGGTATGCACATATTGTAAATTACTTGGTTTGCAGAGAAGTTCCATCTGACTGGAGTGTACAAGATAAGCGTAAGTTCTTGGTTGAGGTGCGTAATTTTTATTGGGATGATCCTTATCTTTTCAAATATTGCATTGGCTAAATTATGCGACGTTGCATTCCTGATAGTGAAATTGCTAGTGTCTTAAACTTTTGCCATAGCACTGCTTGTGGTGGTCATTTCTCAATAAAAAAGACTGCTGCAAAAATTTTACAGTGTGGACTCTATTGGCGCACTTTGTTTAAAGATACTAACAATTTTTGTCGTTCATGTGAAAGATATCAAAAGTTAGGGGCTTTATCTCGCCGTCATATGATGCCTCTTAACCCTATTCTTGTTATTGAGATATTTGACTGTTGGGGTATTGACTTTATGGGACCTTTTCCTCCATCTTTTAGTTATCTTTATATTCTTCTAGCTGTTGATTATGTGTCCAAATGGATGGAGGCTGTGGCTTGTCGTACTAATGATAACACAACCGTGGTAAAATTCTTAAAAGAAAACGTGTTGTCTAGGTATGGTACGCCACGTGTCATCATCAGTGACCAAGGGACACATTTCTGTAACCGTTCTTTTGAAGCTTTGATGCGCAAGTATGGTGTTCTTCACAAGATTTCCAGTGCATACCATCCACAGACAAATGGGTAAGCTGAACTCGCAAATAGGGATGTCAAGCAGATTCTACAAAAGACTGTTAACCTGAATCGTAAAGACTGGTCTTTACACCTTCTGATGCATTATGGGCTTACCGCACTGCTTACAAAACTATTCTAGGGATGTCTCCATATCGCCTTGTCTATGGGAAAGCTTGTCATTTACCTGTTGAGCTAGAACATAAAGCTTATTGGGCTGTCAAAGCCCTTAACTTTGATTTGAGTATTGCAGGTCTTCAAAGAAAGTTATAATTGTTTGAAATAGAAGAATTGCGGAATGATGCCTATGACAACTCCAAGATCTACAAGGCTAAGATGAAAGCGGCTCATGACAAACAAATCTTGAGGAAAAACTTTGAGCTAAATCAACGGGTTTATCTTTATGATTCTCGATTGCATTTACACCCTGGAAAGTTGAGATCTCGATGGACTGGGCCATTTGTCGTAAAGCACGTTTTTCCAAATGGAGCGGTGGAGATTGAAGACCCCACTGATGGGCGAATTTTCAAAGTTAATGGGCAACGGTTGAAAAATTATGTGGAAAGGGAAAGTCAGTTTATGTGTCTCGAGGAGATCTCTCTTGAGCCTCCTGTCTATCCTAATTAATCAGGTTCTATCTATCTCATCTATTTGTACCATATCTTGACTTTTGTACCATATCTTGATTTTATTTTTGTTTTTATTATTTGGTTGTCCTTGCTTTTATTATTTATCTACCCCATATCTTGACTTTGTCTTTGTTTCTATCGTCTATCTGTACCATATCTTGACTTTATTTTTGCTTTCATTATCTCATTGTCTTGCTTTTATTATATGTTTGTCCTATAATTTTTACTTTATTTGCACATTTTTGCTTTTATTTTCTTTTGTGTGTTTTATTTTACTTCCCGATTCAGTGGCGGATACGGTACTCCGTGACTAATTAAGTCGGTTTTTCAGTTCCCTAAAAATTGTAACCCAAACAAAAATCGTGCATTCTTTTATCTTTCAAAATGGATACGATTCTTTCAAACCTTCGTAGACATTTTCCTTTTCTTCCTCCAAATGCATTACTCAAAATTTACAAAGCACGATTTGCAAGGTTAAAATTGCTAATGCTCATGGGTTTACCTGTTGATATACGATGGTTAATTGAAGCCAAAGTTTGATTATCTGGTGAATGTTCAAAAGCCTTTGTTTCCTTCATGCCTGGTTTGGGTAAAAGCTCTTATGCGAAAAAGCGGAAAGCAAATAAATTATAAGTTTATCACAAATGTGCACGATGGACCTGTAATAAGCGATGTCGCTCTTTAGGATATGTGTCTGTTAATCGAGAAGATAAGATTCAGTTCATTAAGGATGGACTGAGTAAGGAGTCTCTAGATAATATCTTATTGACTCTTGAGACGCATCCTTGTGGACTTGTGCATCGAGAGATTTTAAGATTATGGACACAATATCGAGAAGAGCAAGAACGCTATAGTCTCAGGAATCTGACTCAAAACGACCCTGTTTGCCAATTTATAAGAAAATTGGATGGTAAGCATATCCCCAACTCATAGAAGGTGTTTCAGCCGTTACTGGACGTAAAATCAGAGGAAGATGTGAGCCACAACCACAACTATCTGTACATATGCACGTTTGCTGTTATTTTTGAGTTTCTATTTTTATTTTATTTTTATTTTCAACGTTTGTCAGACAAACAGTTGAGCTACCTATATAGATGTCATTATGGTACTACCTTTTTGCATTCTATAAATACATCTCATGTTCTTCATTTGCATATACATAGTTAGTGAGTTGTATCAAAATGGAGGGAACCTCAGCTCATCAATTCTGAAATATATGTGTATTTTGTGGATCTCAGCCTGGTTAAGATATAGCTTTTTTAAAAGCAGCTCATAATCTTGGTAAGGTTCTAGCTGAGAGAAAACTTCATTTAATTTATGGGGGAGGTAACCATGGGTTAATGGGGTGTGTGTCAACAACTACATACTCAAGAGGAAGTCAAGTTTTAGGAATTATTCCTAAAGCTTTAGTTAACGTTGCTGGAAAAACAGTTGGAGAGGAATTACAGGTCTCATCCATGCATGAACACATAGCTCGTATGATTGTAAATGCAGATGCCTTTATTGCTTTACTAGGAGGTTTTGGAACAATGGAAGAAATCTTTCAAGTTGTCTCTTGGGCCCAACTCAATATCCACCAAAAACCCATAGGTTTGTTGAATGTTAATAATTTCTTTGATTGTTTATTGTGTTTTATTAATCAAGCTATGGAACAGAGATTTATCTCATAATCAGCACAATAGATCCTTGTTTCTGCCTCAATTGCTGATGAACTAATCGATAAATTGCAAGCTTTTGTTTATGAACCTGACCCTGCAGCATCTCAAATTAATTGGTCAGTGGGAATGAGCAATAAGAGCAAATTGGATCTAACACTTTGTTTGTAACTTTTCTTACTTTTGGCTTTGTTCACAATATTTTATTAAGTGTCGTTCAGGTTTGTTTCTCTTGAATAACTGAAGTTTCAGGTGATGTCTCCTATACTTTCTCTTTCTACATTTAAACATTGAGGACAATGTTTCGCTCTGGTTGGGGGTAGATAGGAGGCATATGTTATGTTTTGCATTGCATTTCAAAAAAAATCTATTAGTCTAAGAATGGCAGTTTAAAGAGTTCATTATCTCTTGAGACGCATTCTGGATCTATTAGATCAAGAATGACAGAGTAGGGAGTATAGTTTTGACCTCTTGAAACGCATTCTAACTAGTTGATTTGTTTTTATTTTTTGATTTTTGAATTGTATTTCATGCACAGCTGTTTATTGCATGTGTTCTCGGTAATTCTTGTCTAAATGGGTTTGTTTTTCTATCTAAGTATGATTTCAAAATTGTTGGTTTGAGTCATCTTTTCTATTTAGGTTATCAAAGAATGATTTCTAAAATTATTTTGAGCACAATGATAAGCCTTGTGGTAAGATGGATGATTCAACGTATATAGCCAAGAGAATTCTCATGTTTAAGTTCACATTTTTTTAATCTCACACATCTTTTGTGAGTGAGTGGAGAGGTTGAGAAAACAGCTTACGAACTTTCATTGATCCTTTGAATTGATTAATCTTTGTTTAGAATGTCATTACTCGGATTGAGGGATTATTTGATTGTTCAGCTAAGGGACAATTCAAGATGAAATTTCAATTCTTGTGAAAATAAAAAAAAAGAAGAAAAAAAGAAAAAAAAGAAAAAAAAAGAGTCAGTTCGATTCAATAATGTCTTCATTCAATTTTACAAGATAGAAGTTTTATGAAGCAGTCTTTCTCACCAAGCTGTATTTATTCACTCAAGATAAATGAAGTCCTAAAGGTGGCATGTTGCAAGAATGGTTTGATTCTAAACATTTGATTTTCTTATCTTTGGATCAATGTTAGTTTGTCTGTCTGTCCTTAAATGTGACCTTTTCTTGAGTGTTTATTTTGTTTTCCAACTCCATGAGAGAAATCTTAGCCTTTTTAAACAGTTGTTCACCTGTGAGGATATGGAGTTGAGGCTTTTACATAGAGTAATTTTCAAGGCTATATGTGTTGTGATTCGTGGTAAGACGGTTTTGGCTTGATTTACATGTGCTCAGTTTTGGAAGTTATGATTGAAATAACCTTTATAGCAATTGTGATCTTGAACTGACTCTTTGTTTGAAATGCTGAAGTAGTTCTTCATGCTTCATTTACACTTGAATTGCTAGGGACTAGCAATAAGCTGGCTGGGGATTGTGATAAATGCTTGAAAGTACACTCTTAAGCATAAATAATTAATGCTAATTGGACAGTATTATAAAGCTTTTATGATATTTTAGCATAATTATTTTGCTTGTGCCTCTTTTACATTTGTTTCATTTCTTTTGCATTTTCTTTAGTCTTTATCTTGAAATAAAGTGTTGTCCTTAAATTGTGATTAATGGAAATCATTTTTGCAAGTTTAATAAAATGGACATAACTCTCAATCTATAGATCAAAATAGATAGATTATTGAACCTGCAGCAACATGTCTTAATTTTACACAAAGTTGAAGAACAATCAAAAGCCCAAATCCAACATTTGATGGGCCAAAATTGAGACACAACAAAACCAAATTGTAGTTGTTTCTCAGCCCAACTCATGTCCAGTATTTGGGCCATATCTCAGAGAATACTTGTCCAAATTGCATGAATCTGGTGGCCATGGAAAGCGAAGACAAAATGCTACAACTTTCATGTTTTCCACAAAGCCCAATTTGGTCCATTTGGTGGTCAAAAATCAGCTGCAAGTTGGTGGAATGTTTGGTGGCCGACAATGTGGAAAAATTGGTGGAGGTTTGGTGTAATAGTGCCATTTCATCACCTATTTAAGGACAACTTGAGGAATTGAATGGGGGGAGAGAAAAATCATTTTAGTTCACATTTTATCATTGTATATTACAATTCTCTCTTGTATTTTCTCTTTAGAAATGATAAGAATGAATTGTAAGTTAGGCTAGAACTCTTGGTAAGGCTAGAGATGAACTTGTATGTGTAGTTTATCTATTTCTCCACTTTCATTCTACCTCAAGGGCTATAAAGATTGTATGTTCATTTATGTGTTAAACTCTTTCTCATCTTGTGATTTCTTCTTAATCCAGAAATTATAATTCTCAATTTTATATAAATTTAGTCATGCTTTCTTTATGTGATTCGTGTTGAATTATAATTGTTACTGGTATTTTCGTTTTATGAGTTAGTCCTTTACTACAATATTGTCATGTGATATATTGTCGCTCTTGAATAACTTGTAAGGATGAATGTTGTTGGTAAATATTGCTTGTAAAGAGTTTATGCATATCAAATACATGTGTTTATCATTTATGCTAGACTATACATATTTTCCGATTAATTTTTTGGGATATGAAACTTTCAATTGAGTTATAATTATTAAATCAAAGTGGGGATTAGATTTACAAAACATATAAAGTGATTCTCGATGCCTTACTTCTTAATTACCATAGATTGTTTCCAATTATTAAACACTGAATTTTCTTTAGAATCAATCACTTCAAAGTTAAATGTTATATTTTTATTATCTTTTTAATATTTTTGTTTTACGAACCTCTTTTATCGAAGGCCTCCTTGTGGATTCGACATCTCAATGTATACTACAATAACCGCGGTATATTTTAGGCGTAAACACTTGGTTCCACCCGTTGGGACAAGTGCCCACTACCCTTTACCAAAAAGTTAGGTTCATCTATGAAGGGGAATTGATAACTGTTGAAAAATGAACCTGCATTGTCAGTATCTACATTAATTATAGAAGAAGAGGAGACCACAATCCTAGGGGGATTCCAGGTGGCAGTAATTGATGAATACTTGCCCGTGGCGGCAAGAATCATGAAGAAGCATGGCTACATGCCATGAAGAAGCATGGCTACATGCCAAGAATCAAATTTGGAAAGATACATGTAGGACTGCCAACCCTTCCTGAAATTAAGGCTCAAACTAACAAAAGGAGACTGGGATACAGTTCAGATAAGGAAGAGAAGCCAAAAAGAGGAAAAAGTATCTAGGTACCCAAGAACAAGAAAATCAAGTTTTTTTTTTGGAAAAATTACTATTTACATAAAAAGAAAAACAAAAGTACAAGATACGAGGGGCATACCCCAAGAAAAGTACCTAGTACTCACAAGTCTAAAAGGAAAAAACAAAGCCCAAAGGCCCCAAACAAAACAAACGAAACATAGAGCCAAAGGCCCCAAACAACAGAAGATGGCACATTGGCCCAAAAGCAACCACAACAAAACTATCATCACCAAAACAATAGAACAAAAGGGCGCATTGGCCCAAGCAACCAAAAACAAAGTCCAAGAAACAAAACTAATGATGTAGGCCCCATATGGCACGAAGCTGAGGAGTGATCACATACTTGGCCTCCAATGTTAAAAGCCGAGAGCGAACCAAAGCAAAAATCTCATCAATCACCTGACGACGAGTCCGATGACGCTGTTGATACACACAATCATTTCTCTCATATCATAGAAAATAAACTATAGCAGAAAAGACCAAATGTGCAAGGATATGTCCAAAATTCTTCTTGCCCTGAAGATGAAGAGAAGCCCAATGAAGTAAAGAGAGCCAACCAAAAGATGGCCAAACAATAAGTGTCTTACCTGAAATCTCCCCCCATATAAACAACGAGAAAGGACAGCTAAAGAAAAGATGCTCGTGAGTCTCATTTGCTGAAGCACAAAGAACACATCTCGAAGAAGATAACATGCCATAACGCCGTAGTCGATCCATAGTACGAAGATGACCCAATGAAGCAAGCCAAAGAATAAAGGAGTACCTTGGAACATGGCCAGGGAACCAGAGAAGATGATGAAAGGAGTTCACCGATCGTCTACTCTGTAATAATTCCCATGCTGAGTCAATGGAGAAAATACCAGAAGTGTGGCCCTTCCAAACAATAGGGTCAGGAGTCCCCATCATAGGCCGGATGCTGACAGAGTCCCAAACCTATCCAAGGACTGGCCCACCATAAGGAAAAGCCCAATCCCTATCCTGAATAATAGCTGAGACCTTGGCATCTGAGGGAAAGAAAATCAAGTTTGTCAAAGCTACCAAGCAAGTCTACTCTGGAACCGCAGAACCTTCAGAGGATAAGAGGGTAATGAAACCGGGCTTTGAAATCTTTTAAGATGTTATCAATGCCATGACTAAAGAGAAGGAGTCTAAAGAAGCTGAGATAGAGGAATTGACTAAAGGGCTTGGCAAGATGAGAGTGATTGAAGAAATGGAGATGGAAAAGGCAATCTAAGAAAAAGAGAACGAGCTAGTAGCGCTTATGGGAGATGAAATTCTATCATGAAGATGTCTATGTTCCTGATATGTTCTCTGAGGACTTGGTCTCTCAATTTAATGCAATAAATTCTGATTTCGCTTATTTGTGTGATGTTTCTTTAGATGGTAGTTTGCATGATGATTTTCATTTTACAAGCATATTTGACATTCATCCGATTCATATGTAGTCTATTAATCTTGGTGCAATTGAACATCCTAAAAACATTAGCATTGCATAGGAAACAACTTCTGAGGAAAGAGAGATTTGAAAAAATATTGAGAAAGCGTAAACAAGTATTCGCTCGATCATATGATGACATGCCTAGAATAGATAGAAGCATTACTGAGCATATGATCCTTACTAATCCGTATATAAGGTCGGTAAAATAGAAGTTAAGGAGAATGAGGCCAGAATAAGTAGAAAATATCAAGGAAGAAGTCACCAAACAAAAAGACATAGAAGTTAAGGAGAAAGAGGCCGAAATAGGCAAAAAATATCAAGGAAAAAGTCACCAAATAGATAGATGCAAAATTTCTAGATGTAGTGGACTATTGTCACAGGACTTTTTTGTTGATAAGCGGAATGCTCTGCGATAGCGCTAAGCCATGCTCAGCCAGCTACTCGTTAAACCGCTTTGGAGGTTGTCATCCGAAGGTATCTGTAACTCAACCCACAATTTTTCAAAAATGCACACAAAGGATTTACGGAAGTCCCAACTTCCAACTTTTCTTTTTATTGCCTCAAAGAAAAGAATACAATCCGCCCTAAGATTGTGTGCTGGAAACACTCACACTAACACTCACACTAGCTACTTCGTTAGCTAAGTGTTTGCCCCTCTCAAGTAAGGTATTTCGTGTCTAGTGTCTCTCCCCTTGTGTCTTGTGTTTCCAGCCCACCATCTTGGTACAATATATAGGAAAAGAGCCAACCAACATCCCTAGTTGCTAGGTTCTATTTCCATGGGCTAAACGCCACATGGTTCATGTAGTTGATATCCCCAACTACTAGGCTAGGTGGCGCTCTTACGCTGCCACATACCTCCTCCACTCTCCATGAGTGGAGATCATGGAAGTTAACTACCTGTAACTTCCCACTTCCTCTCATAGGTGTAACCACCCATGATTGAAGATCATGGCATGGAAGTAACTACCTCTGAGTAACTTCCCACTCCATGGAAATAACCACCTCGAGTAACTTCCCACTCCACAGAAATAACCACCTTGAGTAACTTCCCACTTCCCTCATGAGTATAACTACCCATGAGTGGAATCATGGCATGGGATATGGGAATTAACTTCCCAAATAACCACCCACTTCCGTTCCTATCTTTAAGGACATGGTTGAGCTCTCTTAACCGCCAAGTTAGTGGGGAAGTTACATTTTCTACACCTTAGGAAATAACTTCCATCCCACTATCTCCTTAATTCTAGGAACCACAATCCTCTTGGACATATGCTATGATTGAAGCCCACTAACACGCCCATTTGCACCATGAACTGCAGCTCGCAAGCGTCCCAGCCCGCATGCGTGCATGTGCTAGTGCCAATACGCTTTGCCCCTAACGTGCGCGTAGCATTGTTGTGTCGCGCCCAACCCCCGTGTGCGCTCCACACATCATGCCCGCTACCTGTGCGTGCATGTTATCCCACCTTGCTTAAGCGCTCGCCCGTGCGCTCTTCATGGGCATGCACCCTTGCAGCGCCATCCAAGCCTTGGCATAGCGCAAGGCAAGCTATGCCAAGCATGCGCAAGTATCAAGGGTGTAACAAACCACCCCTACCAAAAGAGCTCAACATCCTCGTCAGAAGGGTGTCAAGATACTCGTTCATTTGCCTCTCAAATTGCCACAGTGTAACCTCCTTTTCCCAAGTAGCATCCACCACGCTACCGCCTTTCCATTGAACCAGATACTCCGTTCTTCGATTCTTTTTACTTTGCCCCATAGTTCTATGATCAAGGATTTTCTCCACTTCCTTGTCGAACTGTTTTCGAATTATCGGAGGAGCTCGTTTGGCTTGTTGGTGCCTAACATCAGCCAAATCCTCATGAAAGGGCTTTAGGAAGCTTACATGAAAGGTTCGATGAACCTTTAACCTCTCCGAAAGCTTAAGCCTATAAGCTACACAACCCACCCTTTTGACCACCTCAAAAGGACCATCAAATTTTGGAACCAGGCCTCGATGTACCACTTTGCTACTGATTTTCTTCCATATCTGAGGCGTCAACTTTAACAAAACCTTGTCTCCCACATTGAACTCCAATGGCCGCCTACCAGCATCCGCATATTTCTTCATGCGTCGAGATGCCTTAGCCTAGCTATCCATGGCTTGCTCGATCATCTCCTGCTTGTTGCGCGTAAACCTTTGCGCTGCGAGACACCTCCCCTCAGTATCACGCAAAGCCACCTCATGGGGAGTCAATGGCTGTTGCCCCATCACCAACTCTGCTGGACTCATTGCCGTTGCTGAGGAACAATGGATGTTGTAGCAAAACTGTACTGCATCTAGTAAATCCACCCAGTTTGATTGACTAGTTGTCACATAGTGTCGTAGATATTCCTCCAATAGCGTATTCACCCTCTCAGTCTGCCCGTCAGTCTGAGGATGATTTGCAGTCGAGAACTTCAACTCTGTCCCCATAGTGTTGAAGAGTGCCATCCAGAATCTGCCCGTGAATCTTGCATCACGGTCACTAATAATATCTTCCGGTAAACCGAAGTATTTCACCACATTTTTTAAAAATAGCTCAGCTGCCACATCAGTTGTGCATGAATGTAGTGTAGCCATGAACACTACATACTTCGAAAATCGATCCACAACCACTAGAATCGATCCCAATCCATCAATCTTCGTTAAACCCGAAATAAAATCCATAGAAACTGACTGCCATGGTCTCTCTGGATTCGGCAAAGGTTGAAGAAGCCCCTGGCTTTGCCTTCTCTGTCTTGTCTTGTTGGCATACAAGACAAGTTTGGACATAGGCCTCTGTGTCCTCCATCATTTTGGGCTAGTAATACAAACGTTCCAACAACGTCGCCATCCTATCAAACTCCAGATGTCCTGCCCAATGAGTGTCATGTGTCTCCCTCAACAATTGTCTTTGTAAGTCCCCGCCCATGGGAACATACAACCAGTTGCCACGTGCATAAATAAGCTCATCCTCGAGCCAATATCTCCGCACAAGCCCTTGCTTGATCTCATCACGAAATTTGCAATAAGTAGAATCCTCATCCACTTGTTACCTCACTTTGTTAAGAAAATCCGATTCCACCAATGTTAAGGCTGCAACGTAGGCCTCAACATCTTTATGGCTGAGAGCATCCGCTACCTGGTTTTGTCGCCCAGGTTTGTGTACCCACACAAAATCAAACTCAGCAAGGAACTATTGCCACCTCGCTTGTTTTGGAGTCAACTTCCGTTGCGTCTTAAAATAAGTGTTAGCCACATTATCCATAAACACAGTAAATCTCGTACCTAGCAAGTAATGTCGCCACATAGTGAGGTAATTCACTACTACTGTCATCTCCTTTTCATGTGTAGAGTACCGTTGCTCCGCATCTTTCAACTTTCGACTCTCGAAAGCTATCGGATGACCATCTTGGACCAGCACACCCCCAATGGCTCTATCGAACGCATCCGTGTGTACCTCAAATGGCTTCCCAAAGTCGAGTAGCTTCAACACCGGTTTTGATGCCACTGCCTTCTTTATTTTCTCGAAAGCATGCTGTCGTGCCTCCGTCCATTCCCACATTCAATCTTTCCTTAGCAAATCCGTGAGAGCACTCACCTTCTTCGAGTATCCCTCAATGAATTTCTGATAGTAGTTAGCTAACCCCAAGAAAGATCTCAACTCGGTCACCTTTGTTGGTGCGGGCCAGTCAAGTATCGCCTTGACCTTCCTCTCATCCATTCGAAATCTACCTTGGCTCACCCAATGCCTAGGAACATCACTTCCTGTCTATAGAATTCTCATTTCTCCATCTTGAAATAAAGTTGGTGTGCTCGCAACCTTGAGAGCACCAGCCAAAGATGATTAAGGTGATCATCCAAGGTCTCACTATACACCACAATATCGTCTAAATAGACAACCACAAAACGATCAAGGTAATCATAAAGGACATTATTCATTAAATTGCAAAAAGTAGTCGGGGAATTAGTAAGCCCAAACGGCATTACAAGGAATCCAAAAGAACCATATCTAGTGACACATGTTGTCTTCGGTTCATCGCCTTTTGCAATCCGAACTTGCCAATACCCTGAACGCAAATCCAGCTTTGTGAAGTAGGAGGCTTGTCCCAAACGATCGAATAAGTCAGCAACATTAGGGACAGGATACTTATTCTTCACCATCACATTGTTCAATGCACGATAGTCCACGCACATCCGCAAGGTACCATCCTGCTTCTTCTGGAACAACACTGGCGCACCATAGGGAGCTTTAGAAGGCTGAATATACCCCGCATCCAGCAGCTTGTCTAGTTGCTTTCGAAGTTCCGCTAATTCGGAAGGCGCCATTCTATAAGGAACTTGGGCAGGGGGTTTTGCACCAGGTTCCAACTCAATGTGGTGATCAATTGCACGTCTAGATGGCAAGGCTTTTGGGAGTGTTGGAGGCATTACATCCGCGAACTCGTCCAACAAGGCAGCATACTCATCAGGTACCTCCACAACCTGATCCGGCTTGATCTCAACAAGTGCCGCCACATAAGAAGTTTCTCCCCTCCTCAAGCCTGTGCTAAACTGTTTAGCGGACTGGATTGATGGCTCTCCACTCCTACCCTTTGCTAACAGTTGGCACTTCACAGTAACTAAATTCGTAGGATCCGGTATCACCATAGTACGTAAGTAAGGAATCAAAGACACATTATACTGAAGAAAGAACTCCATACCCAATATCATTTCGAAGTCATCAATGGGCACTATCGACAAATTTATCGACCCCTGCCACGAACCAATCTGTATGTCCGTAGAAGCTGTCCCACAAACTGGCATCACTCCTGAGTTCACGGCTTTCACTTGACATGGTGAGCTCTCTATGCCAAGCTCTAGTCGATCAACTTCCTTCAATGCAAGGAAATTATGTGTAGCACCCGTGTCGAGCATAGTGTGCAACCCTTGCCCGTCGATATACACCATAACATACATGAGCCCCGTAGTGTCGCACATGCCATAGATATTATTCAACAATTGCAAGGAATTCATACGAGTAAGAACTACCTCCTTCTCATTCTCCTTGTGCTGACTATCTGTCACCAAGGCATTAAGCCAACTTCACTTTGGGCAATCCTTTGCCCTATGAGGTCCATCACATATGAAACACCCCATACCTCTGCTTTTCTTTTTGTGCGAATCTCCTTGCTTGGTTTTGCTGGACTCGGCTTCCCTCTTTTTGCTATCATGTTTGGAAGCTCCAGACTTTTTCTTCCCTTCGGACTTCTTGGGTGGAGAAGGAGACCCAAGCTTGAAGTCCACCAAGCCATCTGCAGCAGCGATTGCATTGGGTAAATCCTTTACCCCTTGCCTACGCAACTCAGCTTGCACCCATGGCTGCAATCCCGACATGAAATTGAAAAGCTTGTCATCATCCGACATGTTCTTGATGTCCAACATCAAAGAACTGAATTCCTTTACGTACTCCCGCACAACTCTAGTGTGCTTAAGCTTTTTCAAGCTCTCCCTTGCTAGCCATCCCGTATTGCAAGGTAGGAATTGACCCTTCAATTCCCGTTTGAGTGTTTCCCATGTCTCAATAGCTGGTCGTGTTGCATCGGTATCCTCTTGGATGCGAGTGCGCCACCAAAGCTTCACATCACCCGCCAAGTACATGCTTGTGATGGTCACTTTCTCGGCCTCGGGCACTCTAGCAGCTTTGAAGTACTACTCCATATCCCACAAGAAATTTTCAAGCTCTTTGGCGTTCCTCGCCCCGCCAAAGGTTTTCGGCTCCGGCACCTTAATCTTAGAAGCGACTATCTCACTCGGCCCAGGTGCATTACTCACTGCTTGTTTGAGTATTTTCACCTCGTCATCTACATTCACAAGGCTCCGTTGAATGTATCTGTTAAAGCAGCAATGTCCTCCAAAATAGCATCAAATCTCTCATGCACCTCACGCATGAACTCCTCCAAAGTTCCACGTAGAGTTGCAACCTCAGTCATAAGCATCTTAGATTGCTCCTCTAGACTCCCCACGTTTTGAGCTTGAGGTGAACCAACCAACACCTCCAATTGTGCCACTCGATCCTTGAGTGTCTCGCTAGACATTGTTCGAAAAATGAATAGAATGTGAGTAGAAAGAAATGAGTCACACGCAGTTCCCTTAACCGTGCTCTGATACCACTTGTCACAGGACTTTTTTGTTGATAAGCGGAATGCCATGCGATAGCGCTAAGCCACGCTCAGCCAGCTACTCGTTAAACCGCTTTGGAGGTTATCATCCGAAGGTATGTGTAACTCAATCCACAATTTTTTGAAAATGCACACAAAGGATTTATGGAAGTCCCAACTTCCAACTTTTCTTTTTATTGCCTCAAAGAAAAGAATACAATCCGCCCCAAGATTGTGTGTTGGAAACACTCACACTAGCTACTCCGTTCGCTAAATGTTTGCCCCTCTCAGGTAAGGTATTTCATGTCTAGTGTCTCTCCCCTTGTGTCTTGTGTTTCCAGCCCACCATCTTGGTACAATATATAGGAAAAGAGCCAACCAACATCCCTGGTTGCTAGGTTCTATTTCCATGGGCTAACGCCACATGGTCCATGTAGTTGACATCACCAACTACTAGGCTAGGTGGCGCTCCTACACTGCCACATACCTCATCCACTCTCCATGAGTGGAGATCATGGAAGTTAACTACCAGTAACTTCCCACTTCCTCTCATAGGTGTAACCACCCATGATTGAAGATCATGGCATGGAAGTAACTACCTCCGAGTAACTTCCCACTCCATGGAAATAACCACCTCGAGTAACTTCCCACTCCACAGAAATAACCACCTCGAGTAACTTCCCACTTCCCTCATGAGCATAACTACCCATGAGTGGAATCATGGCATGGGATATGGGAATTAACTTCACTAATAACCACCCACTTCCGTTCCTATCTTTAAGGACATGGTTGAGCTCTCTCAACCGCCAAGTTAGTGGGGAAGTTACATTTCTTATACCTTAGGAAATAACTTCCATCGCACTATCTCTTTAATTCTAGGAACCACAATCCTCTTAGATATGTGCCATGATTGAAGCCCACTAACACGCCCACTTGCATCATGAACTGCTGCTGTGCGCCATGTCGCCCGATGCCATGCATCATCTCGCTGTTTTGTGGCGTGCGTGTCATCCCACCTTGCTTAAGCGCTCACCCGTGCACTCCTCATGGGCATGCACCCTTGCAGCCCCATCCAAGCCTTGGCATAGCGCAAGGCAAACTATGCCAAGCATGCGCAAGTATCAAGGGTGTAAGAACTATCCACAATGGCTCACAAATATCGTATTGGTTCCCAAGAAGGATGGCAAGGTTAAAATGTGTGTTGATTTTTGAGACCTCAACAAAGCCTCGTTGAATGATGATTTTCCTCTTCCAAACATTAACTTCCTACTTGATAGTGCAGTGTTAAGCAGAATGTTCTCTTTTATGGATAGGTTCTTAAGGTACAATCAAATACTAATGGTCAAGGCTGACAAAATTAAGACCGCCTTCATCACAAAATGGGGAGTGTATTGCTATAAAGTAGCGCCCTTTGGTGTAAAGAATGTTGTTGCAAGATATCAAAGAATGGCAACCACGTTATTTCATGATATGATTCACAAAGAAACAGAGGTCTATGTTAACGATATGATGGTCAAAATTTGAAACTCATAAGGGTCATTTCGAGGCACTAGATAGATTCTTGGAAAAGGTAGGAAAATAAAACTTAAGGCTGAATCTAAAAAAGTATGTGTCCGGAGTAACATCAAGAAAACTGTTAGGGTTCATGGTAGGAGAAAGAGGCATCAAAGTCTACCCCGACAAAGTCAAGGCCATCGGAGAAATGTCGACACCAAAAATAGAAAAAGAAATAAGGTGATTTTTGGGAAAGGTCTAATAATTAGTCAATTCATAGCCAAGCTAACTACAGTATGCACGTCGATTTTCAAGTTGTTAAAGAAAGACCAACTACTGTCATGGAATAATCAATGTCAAGTAGCCTTCGAGAAACTCAAAGAATATTTGACAAACCCACCTATGCTAAAGCCAACAATGTCGGGAAGATGCTTGATCCTTTATCTGAGATTAGAGAAAGAAGTTGTGGAGGTGATGATAACTCAACCAGTTGAAAATGAAGTGAGCATGTAGTGTATTACTTAAGCAAGAAGCTTTTGCCATATGAGGTGAAGTATAATCAAACAGAGAAAATGTGTCTTGCCATGGTTTAGGCCTCAAAGAAGTTGCGTCACTATTTCCAATCATACAAAGTACAAGTAATCTCAAAGATCGACTCGATGAAATACTTGTACGAGGCTTCCTCACTGGTTAGGAAAATGGCAAAATGTTGTATGAATTCGACATTGAGTATATCATAAAGAAGGTTATCAAAGGAAGGATAGTAGCAGAATTCTTAGCAGCCAACCCAATCAAAGGAGATGAGCGTCGGGAGTTGAAATTTCTTGATGAACATCTAAAGATAATCTCTGTGGTAGGGTGGCAAATGTATTTTGATGGCACCTTGAACAGGAATAGAGCTGGAATGGGAGTGATTATCATCTTTCAATCTGGAAATGTAATACCTTTAGCCAAGGGATTGTGATTCCAGGTTACAAACAATATGGTCGAATATGAAGCATGCTCATCCGGTCTCGAAGCCCTGATTGCCATACAGGCTGATGAAGTTGAAATAATACGAGATTCACAACTAGTGATCCTACGAGCCAGCGAATAATGGAGTGTGAAAGAAGAAAAGCTATGACCTTATGTGGAGAATGTCAAGAAACCAATCGGTAGGTTGAAAAGATGTATGTTCAAACACGTAACCAGAGAAGAAAATCAAATGGCCGATGCTCTGGCTGGATTAGTCACCGTTTGGGAAAACCCGACAAATGTGGAAACACAAACCGTTAGTGGTGGTGTAAGCAAAACATCCGTGCTACGAGGTGAATCCAGTAATGGAACTGGGGGTAAGGGAAAGGCCATGGTTTTACGATCTTCAAAAGTACATAGAGGAAAGAGTTTTCTTGAAAGAGATTGGCAAGAAAGACCAAAGAACAATTGACCAGTTGGCACAACAATTCACCTATCAAGAGGAGGTGATGTACTAGAGGATGGTAGATGGGATGCTACTGAGATTTATAGATCAAGAAGAAGCCAGAAGAGTAATGGAAGAGATCCACAGTGGAGACTGTAGTCCCCACATGAATGGTGTGACCCTGGCCAGAAAAAATCATACGATAAGGTTTCGTCTAGTTAACCATTGAAACGAACTACATTAAATTCATAAAAGCCTGCCATCAATGTTAGGTTCACAAGGACCTAATTCAAAAACCATGGAAAGAACTGTAGTCAATATCATCTCCTTGGCCATTTGATGCACGAGGAATCGACATAATCAGAGAGATAAAACCAACGGCTTCAAATAGACATCAATACATTATTGTGGCTATTGACTACCTCCCTAAATAGTTACAGACTAAGTCCTTCAGCAGGCTAGGTGCAAAGCAGATGGTCAAGTTTATCAAGAAGAATTTGATATGTAGATTTGGGGTGCCACATCATATAATGACAGATAACAGTGTTCAATTTTAGGCAAAGACAAGGGATTTGTTGTACAAATATCAAATCCAGCACCATAAATCCTCACCATATAGGCCGCAGGCAAATGGGATAGTAAAGGCAGTAAACAAAAATATCAAAAAGATGTTGGCTAAAATCGTCCAGACAGGGAAAGACTAGACCACAAAGTTATCCTAGGTGTTATGGGGTTATCGAACTTCTGCTAGATGCTCGACTGGGATGACACCTTTCTTCTTGGTATACGAAAAAAAAGCTATTTTTCTTATTGAAATTGAAATACACTCTGCAAGAATCTTGACTCAATTTGAGATACCTGAAGAGCAATGGCTGCAAGACAGGTGCGAACAGATGGTTTTAATTGACGAAAAGAGGTTGGACACGCTATACCATACGCAGCTGTACTAAAAAAGGATGGCCTAATCCTTCAACAAGACAGTAAAGGGGAAAGTATTCAAGGAAAGAGATCTGGTGCTCAAACAGGCAAGGGAAGCAGCATTTAACCAAGGGCAAAATTCAAGCCAAATTGGGAAAGGCCATTCCTGGTCAAGAAAGTCATGACTAGTTGGGCCTTCAAGTAACAGATATGGAGAGGAGTGAGTTCATGAAGCCGGTTAACATAGGTAGGCTAAAAAGATACTTCATATGATAGAAAGACAGAGTAAAAGAGAGGAAGGAAGATAGTTAACTGGAAAACCTGAAGGGCCAGTTGGCAACAGAAGTTGTTTCATTATGCATGTAATGGCCTACAACAATTTTACGTTGATTAATAAAACGATAAAAGTTTTGGGACAAATAACTTGTGAAACTGACTTTTATCATTACATCAAACAACTGAGAAGCATCTAACATAAAAAGCATAATCTAAAAAGATCATCAACACCCTCCCTGTTTTCCCTTGGCAATGAGAGTGCCGCAATACCTAGTGCATTGAAGACAGCGTTGATTAGGATCAGGGATTGAAACCAACAAGTTAACCTAAATCTTGTAGTCATCATCAATAGCGATGTCTAGGGAGATGAACAGACCATGCAGGATAGTGCATCGTAACCAAGCCTCTTACATCTGGGCTAAGAAACGAGCCAAGAGACATCTGGCACCGAAAGAAGGTGGCATGAATACAATTTGTTGCTTGAGAGCATATTGACAGCATAAATAAGATGACAAATAAAAGGAACTATGAGTCAAACCGGCCAGTGGCACACATGAAGCATATATCTCGATGGTCACATGCTACATACATCACCAATGACACTCCCAATGGATCAAGATGTCTGATAATGTCTGAAGCCCTCCATCCTAATCACCAACTGATAAGTGTCTATTTATATATCATTTTCATATCAATTCGTCCATGTTTCTTTGCTATATTCTTGGTATTTTTATGTTTTTGTGTGGTTTTGATGTTTGTAGGAGTTTTGGAGTAACTTGCACAAAAATGGAGTAAAACCCTTCATTTTCACCTCTGCTAGTCAACCATCTTCTCGGATTTAATTGTATTGATATACAATGAACCCGATGACATATCATATACCGTTGAAAAGCTCTCGAAGTCTACTTTTTGGAGAAATTTACGGTTTATGAATCCATTCAGTGTACCGAAAGTTGTAATCAAAACAGTGTGAGAAGTGTAGAAATGTAATTCCACACATCACTGTAGCATGTATAATACGGGACACTGTAGCACGTTACTGTAGCAGAGTATTTAAACACATTTTAGGGTTTTATTTTCATAACTTGAAGAGGGGAAAACGTGGGAGGAGGCTGCATTTCTGGATTTCTCTCATCCCTTGGAGTTCTTGAAGGAGAAAGAAGATTTTGAAAGAGGAGGAACTACAATTCCAAGAAGATTCATCTACAAAGAAGATTTTCAAAGAATTTGCTAAGTTCTTTCTTTCCTTTTCAATTCTGGAATTTCTCTGTATTGTATTTGTTATTCTAATTGAATATGTGTAACTAAATCTGAATTGGTTGAGGGTGATTTCAAAGCCCTTGATATGGATTTTGTGAGTTGATTGTGTAAGAAATTGTTATCCAATTCTCTAATTGAAGTTGCTTGTATTTTCCCATATCTAATGCTTATGATTGCTTACTGATTGTATTTGGAATGGCCAACTGAATATAATCTGTTGTTGTCTATTGCTAGATTAGAAATCTTGATCCGTAATTGTCATGAATTTCCAATCATTAGTAGCAAAATTGTGATCAGAGATTGCAATTGGAAAATACAACCTAGGTTAAATAATCCGAACTTGTGTGATTATTGCTTAGATCAACCTATCTTTCTCATCGTAATGCTTCTATTGAATTAAACTTAGAGAGCTTGTTCTAGGTTGTTTAATGGATAGAGATTAAATAAAGAGCTTGTTTTATTTAACAACAAAGTAAGGAAAGATTGGGATAACAGAGCTTGTTGTTATCTACGGTTGATAACTTCAATGCTGTAATTGGATTACAATTCTATGTTAATTCACAAATTCATATCTTGTGGCAGAGAATGAACTCTTAACCAAGTGTCTCTCTTTGATTTTTCACTCCATTTAACTTTGCTTTGTGTTATTCTTCATTTGCTTTCGTATTAAGTTTAGTTAATCAATCAACAAAACCCCCCCTGTTTAGTTTATTATTGCTGGAAAATAACAAATTCAATTAGAATCAATCCTCGTGGGAACGATATCTACTTATCACTTTATTACTTGTGCGACTAGTATACTTGCTAGTTTCGAACGCATCAAGTTTTTGGCGCCGTTGCCGGGGATTGATTTTCTAATCAATTTGTTATTCTGTTTTTAGTACTGATTCTTGATTGTTATTTCCTGATTGTTTGTGTTTAGGCTTTTATGTCTGAGGGAGAAGCGGATCAACGACTTAAGAGAATTAAGGAGTTTCTCCAATCCTCGAATTTAAGGCTAAATCGGTCAATTTCAACTCCACCTCCAGAATTTGACCTTGCACGACACACTTCCCTCCCATCTTCTTGCAGTTCAATCAAATCTGAATCGGAAGCAATGGCGATGGAAAACGATCAGACTCTTAAGGAGTTAGCGGCTCCAATTATTGATCAACAACCGCTATGCATAAGCACCAATTTTGAGATAGATTTTGAACTTAAATCTGGACTGATTCATCTCTTGCCTACATTTCATGGTTTTGCAGGAGAGGATCCGAACAAACACCTCAAAGAATTTCATGTGGTATGCTCAAGTATGAAGCCAACCGGCGTTTCTGAAGAGCAAATTAAATTGAGAGCTTTCCCATTCTCATTAGCAGATTCGGCAAAAGATTGGCTATACTATCTACCACCAGGTACCATTACCACTTGGAATGAGATGAGTAAACTCTTTTTGGAGAAATACTTTCCAGCCTCGAAAGTTACAAATATTAGAAAAGATATTAGTGGCATTCGACAACACAATGGAGAATCACTTCATGAATATTGGGAGAGATTTAAGAGGTTATGTGCTAGCTGTCCAAACCACCAAATTGGTGATGGACTCCTAATTCAATATTTCTATGAGGGTCTCCTACCCATGGAAAGGAGTATCATTGATGCTGCTAGTGGTGGAGCACTAGTTAATAAAACACCGAACGTGGCAAGACGTTTGATTAGTGACATGGCAGCGAACTCCCAACAATTCAGCAGTCAATTTGAGCCACAACTACCAAAAAGAGTAAATGAGGTAAGTACTTCAAACATTGAACAACAACTTTGTGAACTTACCTCTCTTGTAAAAAAAATGGCTGTAGGACATATGCAGCAATCTTATGCATGTGGAGTATGTTCTGCCATGGACCATCCAACCGACATGTGTCCAACTTTGCAAGAAGGAGATACAGAACAAGCCAATGCCATGAGTGGATTTCCAGGACAACCAAGGCAAAGGTATGACCCTTTCTCCAATACTTACAATGCTGGATGGAGAGATCACCCTAATTTAAGATATGGGAATCATCAACCAATTGCCCCAAATGCCATACCAAATCGACCACCAGGTTTCAATCAACCAAGGGTGCAGCAACCATTTCAAGCACAACCATAACAACCACAACCAGCTCCACAAAATTCAGGTATGTCTCTCCAGGATATTGTTAAAGCACTTGCCACTAACACAATGCAATTTCAGCAGGAAACTAGGGCAAGTATCCAAAACCTGGAAAATCAAATGGGACAATTGGCCACTAACATGAGCAAATTTGAGAGTCAAAGCTCAGGGAAATTACCTTCTCAGCCGGTGATCAATCCAAGAGAGAATGCTAGTGCTGTAACTTTGAGAAGTGGGAAGCAATTAGAGATTCCACCAAAGAAATCACAAACTGATGAAGGGGATGACACCACTCCCACCATGAATAAAACATCATCTTCTAAGGTAAATCCTAAAACCCATATTCCTTCATATGTTACTCCTCCACCTTTTTCCTAGCAGATTTGCAAAATCAAGGAAGGAGGAACAAGAACAAGAAATCCTGAAAACTTTTCGCAAGATCGAGGTAAATATACCACTTCTGGATGCTATCAAGCAAGTGCCTCGTTATGCAAAATTTCTCAAAGAGTTATGCACCAACAAGAGAAGTTGAAAGGAAATGAGAAGGTAAGTGTGGGGGAAAATGTTTCAGCTGTATTGCAAAGAAAAATTCCTCCGAAATGCAAAGATCCAGGTACGTTCACCATTCCATGCATATTGGTAATACCAAGTTTGAAAGAGCTATGTTAGATTTAGGAGCATCTATTAATGTCATGCCATATTCTATTTATGCTTCTTTGAATCTTGGACCCCTTGCGAAAACTGGTATTGTAATTCAACTTGCTGATCGTTCTAATGCATATCCCAAAGGAGTTGTGGAAGATGTGCTTGTGCAGGTAAATCAATTGGTTTTTCCAGCAGACTTCTATGTTCTGGAAATGGAGGATGAGACATCTCCCAATCCAACACCGATTCTTTTGGGGAGGCCATTCTTTAAAACTGCCCGAACGAAGATTGATGTTCCGATGGCACTCTCACCATGGAGTTTGATGGCGAGGTGATTCGTTTCAATATTTTTGAGGCAATGAGGTACCCTAGTGACTTGCATTCTGTTTTTGCAGTTGATGTTATTGATTCTTTGGCACAACAACTTTTTGAGTTAACTCGCAAGGATGCATTGGAAGTAGCCATTAGTGAGCACATTGGGGCAGAAAATTCCAGAGAATCGAGGAAGTTGATGCAAGTGTCTAAAGAAGTGGAGGAAGCTGTGGCAAGCTTGGATGAGACTATAGCTATCACCACAAACAGGTATGATGTTTCGTACATTGAATTGCCTTTATCTAATGAGAAACTTCTACCTTCCGTGATGAAAGCACCTGCCTTGGAGCTTAAGCCTCTTCCAGATCATTTGAAGCATGTATTCCTAGGTGAGAAAGATACTTTGCCAGTCATAATAGCAAAGGGTCTTGCACCATTACAAGAAGAGAAACTCATCCGAGTGCTCCGAGATCACAAAACGGCCATTGGGTGGACAGTCGCTGACATCAAAGGTATTAGTCCAGCCGTATGCATGCACCGCATCTTGTTAGAAGAGGGATCCAAGCCCACTAGAGAAGCACAACGGAGGTTGAATCCTCCAATGATGGAAGTTGTCAAGAAAGAAATCCTGAAATTGTTAGATGTGGGTGTGATTTATCCAATTTCGGACAGCAAGTGGGTGAGTCCAGTCCAAGTTGTTCCGAAAGAAATCTGGTGTTACGGTGGTTAAGAATGACAATAATGAGCTAGTTCCCACTCGTATCCAAACCGGGTGGCGAGTTTGTATTGATTATCGAAAGCTCAATTCTGCAACTCGCAAGGATCACTTTCTTTTGTCATTCATTGATCAAATGCTAAAGAGATTAGCAGGTCATTGACACATCCGAAAAAGGGATTGTCTCCCAAGTATAGGAGTATCGAAGTAATAATCCTGGTGAGACCGGGGTCGATCCACGGGGAAGGAGATTTTAGCGCTACAAATTATAAGCTAAGCAAATATAATATGGATGATTCAAAGGGATAGCAGGAGAATATCAACAAATATGAGTAAAGAACAAGTTCTTAAACAATAAATGAGAATAACACAAGAGAAATTAACACAATAATAATGAAGGCTAAGGTTAGGGGATCCGCCCTTGATATTTCAAATAAGGATAATTAACCCATTTTAGTTATATGAATTATATTTGTTTTCATTACCAATATTTATACCACTTCTTGTCAATGGGTTCAAGCATCCAATGTGCCAATCATCATATGTCTACAACAAATCAAGGTTCCTAACTAGATTCGTGTCGGTAAGGAAGAACCATACATCATCTAGAAAAGATCCAAGCATTTGATGTGCCAAGGATTGTCGACAATGGATCAAGACCTCCACTTTACGAGTGGTGTCAAGATTGATTAAGAAATTAATATAAATCATATTGAATAAACATTATAAGATTAAGATTATTAAGCATATATTAAGGGTTAGAGAATTCTTATTCTCATATCAAGGGTTTCACCCTTTCACCTTAGCAAAAGAGAAATTAGAAGAACATTATAATAGAAAGAAAATAAAATGCAAGAAAATGGAAATACATTAATAACATAAACACACAAAACACAATACAAGATCCTAGCCAAAGCCAAAATGTTCCAGCCAGGCCAAGATGCCCTAATGGGTCACAAGGCACTTCTATTTATAGATACATCCAGGGGCAAACTTGTCAAATTACAAGGGCATAATTGTCAAATATTAGTTGTAAATATCCTTGACAATTGGGATCATTAGGCACCGACTTTGACCATCAATTTTGACATCGAAATGTTGTGAATTTTAATCACATGTCTTCATGAAAGTTTTAGATATTTCTCTCAGCTTTCTAGAACATATTGATTTGCACAATTTGGATACGTATTTTGAGAGATACGGTCCAAATACTGAGGCCTGGTCAGACTGGGCTGAGACGGTAGATGGGTTCACTTCAAGCCCAATTTTGGTCCACTAAGAGCCCGAATTTGATGATTCTTGTGAAATGCAATCTTGTAGACAATTAAATCAGCTTTCCAAAACATTAATAATTGCACCATTCTGATCTATAAATAGAGATTTATGCCCATTTTACCGAACCTGTAACAAAACCAAAATTAAGAGAAATTAATTCCAAAGATGCAAATGCTACAAATATGCTTAAGTTGAGGAATTTAATGACACTATTATGCAATATGATGAACTAAACTCTTATTAAACATGCATATTTAAGTGTTCATCACAACCCCCAACTAGCTTATTGCTAGTCCCTAGCAATTAAAGCGTTATTATTTAGAAGTGATTTATAGAATTTTACATCCAAGTTGGTCATTATTGCACTCTCCTTGATTTCATCCAAATAAACAAACTCTCAACTGATTTTTTTTAAATGACTCATGTACCCTTCAGTCAAGATATCCACAAACTTTCTTTTGTGCTCAGTTGACACATGACTATGGGGCTTATTAGAAATAAGCCATATCGGTTCTAGTATTTGTTAAGGCTAACAACCTTAGGTAGGGGATATTCCATCATTTTTATACTTTTTTGTCTTTTTTTTTCTCTTTTTTTTTTTGAAAGAAGCATCTTTACCATTGATCGAGCTTAGGCCTAATGACTCCCAGACCAGTTTGGCCTTTAGGGCCTTAGGTGTTAAACACCCCTACGACTTAACGACTTGGGTTGCCGATACTTTCCTTTTGCTTAGAAACTTGTGGATAGTGCAATGTTCAATCCCATTAAGCTTTCTCCTTAATCCATGTAGCGAGCTTTGGGCCAATAGCTCCCAAACCAGTTGGTCTTAGGGTATTAGCTTTCTCCTCGGGCTTAATTGCTCGAATTAAGGAGGCTACAAGACCAAACTTATCCACCATTGCTTTCTCTCTTTTTTCTTTTTTTTTCTTTCATTTTTCATTTTTTTCATTTTTTTTTTAACTTTCCCCTTCCTTTTGTTGTTATCCTAAACAAAACAAAAGAACTCAAATATTGTAATATTTCATTTCGCCACCCACAATCATACATCAAGGTATGTGTGTGTGTGAAGAAAGATTCATATATACTTGCTTAATGAGCACATAAGCACACAATTTATTAAATGATAAGGTTGTGAGAGTTCATAGATTTGAATGATTCAAAGTGAAATGAATAAGACCTCCGTGTTATAAAATTCAAAAATCAAGACTAAATAATATCAAATAAGTCTTCAAAAATGCAAGAATAAAATGACAAATTAGTTAGAATGGGTTTCAAGAGTTCAAACTGGTCCTCCCTACTCTGGCATTCCTGACCCGAATGCGTCCATCAGAGGATTTGGACTACACTATGAAAATCTATTACTATCGCTTTTTTTTTTTTTGCAAGAAAAAATAAATTTCAAGACACACTTATGTCTACTATCCTTCCCCCCCAACCAAATGAAACATTGT
The DNA here is from genome assembly GCA_013180625.2 of Boswellia sacra. Lineage (NCBI taxonomy): Eukaryota > Viridiplantae > Streptophyta > Magnoliopsida > Sapindales > Burseraceae > Boswellia > Boswellia sacra. The sequence goes on along the minus strand of SNVD02000901.1, from coordinate 27,644 downwards.
CCTCAATGTTTAAATGTAGAGAGATAAAGTATGGGAGACATTACCTGAAGCTTCTGTTATTCAAGAGAGATGACCTGAAAGACTCATAAAATAACATGCTAAAAATAAAATAAAATAAATAAAGGACAAGAAGAAAAAAATTACAAACGGAGATTCAAATCCAATTTGCACTTTTTGTTTTGCCCTTCTGCCCAATTAATTTGAGTCCTAGCTGGGTCAGGTTCATACTCAACTTCTTGTAATTTGTCAAGTAGCTCACCAGCAGAAGTGGCAGAAATAAGGATCTTTCTCACTGAATGAGGGATAAAATTCTATTCCACAGCTGCATCAACAAAACTTATCAAAGGATCAAAGAAATTTTTGACATTCAACAAACCTATGGGTTTTTGATGGAGATTCAGTTGGGCCCAAGAGGCAATTTGAAAAATTTCTTCAAGAGTGCCAAAGCCCCCTGGTAAAGCAATAAAGGCATCTGAATTGATGAGCATATGTGCCATGCGTTCATGCATAGAGGAACCTGTAACTCTTTCCCAACCGTTTTTCCAACAATACTTTCTACAGCCAAAGCTTTAGGAATAACTCCTAAAACTTGAGTACCCCCTACATGTGCAGCTGTTGACACACAACCCATTTACCCGAGGCTACCTCCCCCATAAACCACATGAATCTTTCTTTCAGCTAGTAATCTACCAAGATAATTTGCTGCCTCGACAAACTCTTCACTTTTACCTGGTCGAGATCCACAGAATACACATATCCTTTGGATTCGACGTTTTGAAGTTCCCTCCATTTCTATGTAACTCTCTAACTATGTGTGAAGAAGAGAACAAGACATGTGGTATTTATGGAGTGCAAAAAGGTATGCTAATGATAATATCTATCTAGGTAGCTCGATTGTTTGTTGAAAAAGTTGACAATAATGCACAAAAATTCAAAAGATGATGAAATAAGACACCATAAGTCAAACAAAAGATACAAATTCAAACATGACAGCTATGAGGTATTAAAATTCAAAAATGATGGCACGCATGCATATGTACAGGTAGTTGTGACTGTGGCTCACATCTTCCTCTGGTTTTACGTCCAGAAACGGCTTAAACACCTTCTATGAGTTGGGGATATGCTTCCCATCCAGTTTTCTTATAAACTGGCAAACAGGGTCGTTTTGAGTCAGATTCCCAAGACTATAGCGTTCCTGCTCATCTCATAATTGTGTCCACAAGTTAAAAATTTCACGCTGCACAGTCCACAAGATGCATCCAAGAGTCGTTCGGATATCATCCAAAGACTCCTTACTCAGTCCATTCTTGATGAACTGTAGTTTATCCTCTCGATTGTTAGACAAATATCCCCAGGAGCGGCAACGCTGGTTACAAGTCCATCTTGCACATCTGGGACAAACTTGTAACCTTTTCGCTCTTCGTTTTTTGGCATAAGAGCTTTTTTCCCAAACCTGGCATATGGGAAACAAGATTATCTGAAACTCACAAGAGAATCGAACCTTGGTCAAATTAACCATTTTAAATCAGCAGGAATACCCTTACGCATCAACAACCTTAGTCTTTCTGCACGAGCTTTATAAATTTTAAGCAAATCATTTTGAGGAAGAGAGAGAAAATGTTTGTGCAATTTTGAGAGAATGGTATCCATGTGAAGAAAATGAGAGAGAAGAAAAGAAAATGGATGCAAGGTGAGTAACAGTTTTTAGGAACTGAAAAACCGACTTTAAAAGCCACGGAGTACCGTATCCGCCACTTGACCGGGAAAATCAATCCTTAAAAAGGATCAATTAAAGCAATGGACTCTTCGTTTTGGTTAAAATTTTCAAAGAATGGTTTTAACTGTTGTCCATTAACTTTAAACATATTACCATTCTTTGGGTTCTCAATTTCAACTGCTCCATGAGGGAAAACATTTTTAACAATGAAAGGCCCAGTCCAACGTGACCGAAGTTTACTAGGAAATAAATGCAACCTTGAATCATACAAAAGAACTTTTTGTGAAGGTTCAAAAGATTTTCTAACAATAAATTTGTCATGAAAAACCTTCATTTTTTCTTTGTAGATTTTAGAATTTTCATAAGCCTCATTCCTGATTTCTTCAAGTTCACTCAGTTGGAGTTTTCGTAACTTGCAAGCATCATTCAAGTTTGTGTTAAATGTTTTAATGGCCCAATAAGCTTTATGTTCAATTTCCACTGGCAAGTGACAAGGTTTTCCATAAACTAATCTATAAGGAGACATTCCCAATGATGTTTTGAAAGCAATTCGGTAAGCCCAGAGTGCATCATTAAGTCTTAAAGACCAATCTTTACGATTTGGGTTAACCGTTTTTTTCTAAGATCTGTTTTATCTCCCTATTAGCTAATTCAATTGTCCACTTGTTTGTGGGTGATAAGGTGTAAAAATTTTATGGGTTATTCCATATTTCTTCATTAAAGTTTCAAATGGTTTGTTACAAAAATGTGTACCCCCATCACTAATAATGGCTCGAGGAATTCCAAATCTACTTAAGATATTCTCCTTCAAGAATTTGACAACTGTTTTGTGATCATTGTTTCGACATGGAATTGCCTCAACCCATTTTGAAACATAGTCTACTGCAACAAGGATGTACACAAAAACAAATGACGGTGGAAAGGGTCCCATAAAATCAATACCCCAACAGTCAAAGATTTCAACGCCAAGAATGGGATTCAACGGCATCATGTTTCTTTTTGAAATAGATCCCAATTTTTGACAATTTTCACACGTTTTGCAAAATGCATGTGCATCTTTAAATAAGATGGGCCAATAAAATCCACATTGTAAGATCTTAGCAGCTGTTTTTCTAAATGAAAAATGTCCTCCACATGCTTCAGAATGACAAAAGTTAATGACACTACTTACCTCATTGTCGGGTATTCATCTTCTCATTATTTGGTCTGGACAATATTTGAACAGATATGGGTCATCCCAGTAAAAATTTTTCACCTCGGTTAAAAATTTTCTTTTGTCTTGAGCATTCCAATGAGGTGGCATTTTCCCTGTCGCAAGAAAATTTACAATGTTAGCAAACCAAGGTACAGTAGCAACGGAAAATAAAAATTCATCAGGAAAAGAATCATTGATAGGTGAAGTTTCAATTAATATCTCTGTCGTTAGTCTTGAAAGATGATCAGTAACGACATTTTCGGCTCCTTTCTTATCCTTTATTGTGATGTTGAATTCTTGGAGCAATAAGATCCACTGTATCAATCTAGGTTTTGCATCCTATTTAGTCATTAAATATCTCACAGCTGTATGGTCAGTGTAAACAATTGTTGGAGAGCCAATTAAATAAGATCAAAATTTGTCCAATGCAAATACTACTGCAAGTAGTTCTTTCTGATAGGTGTCTATTTATGTATTAGTTTTATATCAATTCGTCCATGTTTCTTTGCTATATTCCTTGGTATTTTTATGTTTTTGTGTGGTTTTGATGTTTGTAGGAGTTTTGGAGCAACTTGCACAAAAATGGAGTAAAACCCTTCATTTTCACCTCTGCTATTCAACCATATTCTCAGATTTAATTGTATTGATATACAATGAACCCGATGACATATTATATACCGTTGGAAAGCTCTCGAAGTCTATTTTCTGAAGAAATTAACGGTTTATAAATCCATTCAGTGTACCGAAAGTTGTAATCAAAACAGTGTGAGAAGTGTAGAAATGTAATTCCACACATCACTGTAGCATGTATAATACGGGACACTGTAGCACGTTACTGTAGCAGAGTATTTAAACACATGTTTAGGGTTTTATTTTATAACTTGAAGAGGGGAGAACGTGGTGGAGGCTGCAGCTCTGGAATTCTTTCATCTCCTGGAGTTCTTGAAGGAGAAAGGAAGCTTTGAAAGAGGAAGAACTACAATCCAAAGAGAATTACATCAAATTTGCTAAGTTTTTCCCTTCCCTTTCATTTTCTGGAATGTCTCCATGTTGTATTGTATTTACCACGTTCTTAAACATGTGTAACTGAATCTGAATTGGGTTAGGGTGATTTCAAAGCCCCTGATATGGTTTTTGTAAGTTGATTGTGTAAGGAATTGTTATCCAATTCTCTAAGTGAAGTTGCTTGTATTCTCCCATATTTAATGCTTATGATTGCTTGCTGATTGTATTTGAGTGGCCAACTGAATATAATCTGGTTGTGATTTATTGCTAGACTAGAAATCTTGATCCGTAATTGTCTTGAATTTCTAATCATTAGTAGCAATATTGTGATCAGAGATTACAATTGGAGAATATAACCTAAGTTAAATAATCCGAGCTTGTGTGTTTATTGCTTAGATCAACCTATCTTTCTTATCATAATGCATTCATTGAATTAAACTCAGAGAGCTTCTTCTAGGTTGTTTAATGGATAGAGATTAAATAAAGAGCTTGTTTTATTTAACAACAAGTAAGGAAAGATTGGGGTAATAGAGCTTGTTATTATCTACGGTTGAAAACTTCAATGCTGTAATTAGATGACAATTCTACAATTAATTCGCAAATCCATATCTTGTGGTAGAGAAGGATCCCTTAACCAGCTTTCTATCATTGATTTTTCATTCGAATTAACTTTTTGTTTTGTTATTCTTCGTTTGCATTATTATTTCACTTAGTTAATCAATCAACAAAACCACCCATTTGTTCTGTTGTGGCTATAAAATAACAAATTCAATTAGAATCAATCCTCGTGGGAACGATATCTACTTATCACTTTATTACTTGTGCGACTAGTATACTTGTTAGTTTCGAACGCATCAAGTTTTTGGCGCCGTTGCCGAGGATTGATTTTCTAATCGATTTGTTATTTTGTTTTCATTGTTGATTCATATTTTCTTTGTTTTTCTTTTCTGATTGTTTGTGTTTAGACAACATGGCAGTAAACTTCTATCAATTCAGTAGCGGATTTGAGCCACAAGTACCATGGAGAGTAAATGAGGTAAGCACTCCGAACATAACAACAACTTTCTGAGCTAACCTCTCTTGTGGAAAACATGGCTGTAGGAGATATGCAAAAATCTTATGAATGTGGGATATATTCTACGATGGAGCATCCAATCGACATGTATCCAACTTTACAAGAAGAATATATGGAACAAGCCGATGCCATGGGTGGATTTCCAAGACAAACGAGGCAATGGTATATGATCCTTTCTCTAGCACTTACAATGCTGGATGGGAAGATCAACATAATTTCAGTTACTGGAATCATCAACCAATCACTCCAAATGTGATACCAAATCGGCCACAAGGTTTCAATCAACCTAGAGTGCATCAACCATTTCAAATGCAACCACCACCAATGCCACAACCAGCACCACAACCAGCTCCAGAAAACTCAGGTATGTCACTCCAGGATATTGTTAATGCACTGCCACTAACACAATGCAATTCCAGCAGGAAACTGGGGCAAGTATCCAAAACCTGGCAAATCAAATAGGACAATTGGCCACTAGCATGAGCAAATTCGAGGGCCAAGGCTCAGAAGAATTATCTTGTCAAACGGTGATCAATCCAAGAGAGAATTCTTATGCGATAACTTTGCAAAATGGAGAGCAATTAGATGTCCTACCAAAGAAATCACAAACTGATGAAGGAGATGACACCACTTCCACCATGAACAAAACACTGACTTCTCAGGTAAATCCTTAATAATGCACTTGATCAAGAATTTCATCTCAAAGATTAGTTTCGCTTCACTTCAAGTCCTCAAGTGTGTGTGTGTAGAGCCATTCTCACCTAATCACTTGTAACCCAGATGAGTTTATGCATAAAAAATGAATCATATTTAATATTGAAGATGTGTGTATAAATGAACTCCATAGGCCTGCTTTTCAAGTCACTCTCCACTAATGTAGACATGCACAACACCGAGGATCAAGTAGGACTTTATAAGCTTGTAACGTTTGGCTTGGGTGAAGGTATGATAAAGGATAATAATTTGGCTCAAATCACCCACAAACACATAAATCATTCAAGACTATGTAGAGCTCAAGCCTATAACAAAACTTCATTTCAATTTACCAGGTTACTCCCCCAAACTTATTTAGAAGACTCAATCTTTTTTTTTTTTTTTTGCAGAAAACAAAAGAAAACTACACCCCCACACTTTGTTGTTTCATTCTTTTAAGAACACTTAAGGGTATAGATCTCTTATTCTTCTTCTTTTGTTCTCTTTTTTTTTCTTTTTTTTTTTATATTACACTTCCCCTCCCCCACACTTAAACAACACATTGTCCTCAATGTGTAAGTACGTGGACGATAAGTACAGATTGGTTTTTTTTTTCTGTTTTTCTTTTTTTTTTTAAACACAATAGAACTCACTTGTATTGCTCATGACACATCCCAACCTCCTCTAACTTCCCAAAACCAGAACATAGCTCAAAATTTAATTTTGAACGATCTACATGCTCATAGGTAAGGGATAAACTGTTTGGAATAAATTCATTTGAGGTTAGGAAATCTTTTAGTGAGTTAACAAAGAAAAAGGCTTACAAAGGCTCAAAGGGGTAACTAGGGATCAATTTCAGTCAAGGTTGGCTATTTAGGCTCAAACGGTCCAAAGATGGCCTAAATCATTTCCCCAATGTTGCACAGTCTAGGATTTCGCCTCGAGTGACCATCAAACAAGGTCTAGAATTCATTGAAATCGGAAGAAACATTTAAATTACATAAACTTTCTCTAAGTGAACAAATAACTCAGTGATAATAGCTCAGTGCTAATGTTGTGCAAGGAATCAAAAGCAAAGCGAAAACCAATAAACATTTCAAGCACACAGATCCATGCATCATTTATCATTTTCCAAGAGTTATCTTAATTCAATCATTATCTTATCATCGACCCACAAAATGCAAGAAAAGAGGTACGTGGCGTTGTTACACCTGAGTCAAGATTGTATATTTCAACAATCCTTAGGACCAGTAGCCCGCAGATTTAAGGTTTCCAGCCTATATACCTTTATTATGAAAGAACAAAACAAGAAACAAGACACTTCAAACAACATGAAATAAACAAACTACAGATTTATTGAGAGAGAATGCGTTTCAAGAGTTAAGAAAACCCCATATTCTGCCATTCTCAGGTTTTTCCACAATTGTTTTTTTTTGAATCGAAACTGATAAAGACAAAAACACACAACAACTCGAAATTACATAAAACTAAACTTACTCAGAAAATAATAAAGTCCAACAAATCAACAAACACAAACAAGTCAGTTAGAATGGGTCTAAAAAGTTTAGAAGTTAGCCTCCCTATTCAGCCATTATGGATTAAAGAAATCCAGAATGCGTTTCAAGAGAACTTGAACTTTTTAAGCCACCACTCTAAAAGCCAAGATTAGAAGATATTACCTGGGGTGAAAAAAATAACCTGAAAAAAAAAACTCAAAAGAAATGACATGAAAAATCTCAAATAAACACATTAAAAAGAAAGCAAACAAAAACGAAGCAAACCAGCAAATAGAGATTACAGATGGAGGGTTAAATCCAGTTGACGCCTTTTGTTGCCTTCTCCAAACCAATTTATCAGAGCCATTGTTGGATCAGGTGAATAGACGAATTCTTGTAGTTTGTCAATTAACTCTCCTGCAGTTGAAGCTGTATCCAGCATTTGCCTTGCTGACGGTGAGATGAAATTTTTTTCTATAGCTTGATCAAGAAAGGACAACAAACCATCAAAAAAATTATTAACATTTAACAAACCAATGGGTTTCCGATGGATGTTTAGCTGTGCCCAAGAGGTGATTTGAAATATCTCCTCTAATGTACCATAACAACCCGGCAAAGCTATAAATGCATCGGACTTAACAACCATATGTGCAATACGCTCATGCATACTAGAGACCTGTAACTCTTCCCCGATTGTGTTGCCTACGATCTCTCGTAAAGCTAATGGTTTAGGGATAATGCCGAGAACTTTGCTCCCTCCTAGGGATGCAGCTGTTGACACACACCCCATTAACCCAAGACTACCCCCTCCATAAATCAAATTAATACCCCTCGCAGCTACTGTCCTACCAAGATCAAGAGCTGCTGTGGTAAACTCTCCATCTTTACCAAATTGCGATCCGCAAAATACGCATATATTGCGGAATCGCCGAATTGGTGTTTTCTCCATTTCTACAAGTGCTCTAATCTTGTGTAAGACACGTTAGATATTATGCTTTTCAATTGCAAGACAGGTTATGGAATGACATATGAAAATATGCAGAATGTATATATACACCCATAAAACTCTCAAATTTTGACACATGGGGACATACTTTCGGTGGGGGTTGCTCGATGCAGATTTATCGCCCCAAGATTTGAAAAAATGAGATATGCTTTCGGCGAGGTTTTACAAAACCTACACACTTGTCTCCCACATGAAGCATGGAAAATGGAGATACACTTTCGGCGGGGGTTGACAAAACCCCCACACTTGTCTCCCACGTGAAGCATAAAAAATAGAGATACACTTTCGGTGGAGGTTGACAAAACCTCCACACTTGTCTCCCACGTGTACTTATGCCATAGGGTAGTCATATGGTTTGTCAAAAAGAAAACTTGAAATTAAAACAAACAAAATCAACAAACAACAACAACACAAAAACAACATTGATAATCAGATCAAACGAAACAAGAAAAAAAATTCTACAACAACAACACACATTCAAATATACAAGTAGTTGTGATTGTGGCTCACATCTTCCTCTGGTTTTACGTCCAGTAACGGCTGAAACGCCTTCTATGAGTCGGGGATTTGCTTCCCATCCAGTTTTCTTATAAACTGGCAAACAGGGTCGTTTTTAGTCAGATTCCCTAGACTATAACACTGCAATTCATCACGAAATTGTGTCCATAGATTAAGCAATTCACGCTGAACAAGTCCACAAGAATGTGACTCGAGAGTTAACAAAACATTATCCAGCGACTCATTACTCAAACCATTCTTAATAAATGAAAGTTTATCTTCTCTATTCCTGGACGCAAAACCTAATGAACGACAAGTCTGGTTACAATTCCATCTAGCACATTTATAACATACTTGTAACCTTTTCGCTCTTCGCCCTGTCTCTTATACACATCTAGATGTGTATAAGAGACAGTTCCTAGACCAGGCATGTATTTTGCGAGATTAATGTCCGGCTCACCGGATAATCTCACCTTGGCTTCGATAAGCCATCGGATATCAGCAGGCACATTTAGGAGCATCAATGCCCAAAGTATAGTCATCCGTACTTTATAAATTTTAAACACAGCATTTTGAGGAAGTGAAGGGAAATATTTACGAAGGTTCGATAGAAAGATATCAGCATCCATGAAAGAGAAGAAAAGGAGAGATATTACCGATAATGCGATTGAGTTTGTTCTTCTCCCAGATATGCACGTTTCAAACCTTCGAACAATGGCTTCAACTCCGTTTGAATGTTTCCTCAAGCTGTTGCACAACTGAACTTGAAGCACGGAATAATCAAATTAAACACAAGAAAAGAAAAGAAAAGAAAAGAAAATAGAGACACATAAAAGAAATAAAACACAAGAGCAAATGAAAGTCAAAAACAAACAACAAAGCAAATGAGACAAATGGCAAAGAGAGATAAAACCTGATCAATTATAATAGCCCATGAGAGGAATCTCCTCGAAACACAAAAAGTGATCGTTACTACCTTATTTTCTTTGTCTCTTTTTTATTTATGTTTCAAAAACATTGGGTTGCCTCCCAATAAGCGCTTGGTTTAACGTCCTCAGCCTGACGTTACTTGCCATCACCCATCAAGAAAAGCTGGCTCGTAGAGAGGTACCTCCTCGATGTCCTGCATCACTGAATTCTCATAGTAAGGCTTCAACCTGTGCCCATTCACCTTGAATACTTTATCCATTTTTAAGCCCTTGATTTCCACTGCACCATGGGAAAAAACATTAGTAATAACAAAAGGTCCAACCCATCGAGATCGTAATTTACCTGGAAATAACTTGAGGCGAGAATGAAATAAAAAAACTTTCTGTCCCACTTCAAAATTCTTCCTGGAGATCATTTTATCATGAAATGCCTTAGTTCTCTCCTTGTAAATTCTGGAATTCTCATAGGCATCATTTATAAGTTCTTCCAATTCTTGCAGTTGAAGCTTCCTTTGTTCTCCAGCAGCATCCATCTCCATGTTACAAAGCTTTACTGCCCACCATGCTATGTGTTCGAGCTCTACCGGAAGGTGACATGGCTTACCATAGACTAACCTGTACGGAGACATACCAATAGGTGTCTTGTAAGCAGTCCGGTATTCCCAAAGTGCATCATTAAGTCGTAGGCTCCAATCTTTTCTGTTCGGATTCACTTTCTTCTCGAGAATGGACTTGACTTCTCGATTTGAAACTTCAACTTGACCACTAGTTTTTGGATGATATGCAGTAGACAACTTATGAGTGATGTTGTATGCTTGAGCAGGCTTCAATGAATCTATTACAGAAAGTGTGTCCCTCTATCGCTAATCATGGCTCTTGGTTTTCAAAATCTCGCAAAAATGTTAGATTTCACAAAATCTACAACAACTTTAGAATCATTAGTTCTCGTAGATTTTGCTTCCACCCATTTAGAAACATAATCCACAGCAAGTATAATGTAAACATTACCAAAAGATGAAGGAAAAGGACCCATGAAATCAATACCCCACACATCAAAAATATCGACAATAAGTATAGGGGTTTGTGGCATTTGATTTTTGGCACTTAAATTACCTGTCCTTTGACAACGGTCACAAGCTTTGCAAAATAGATATGCATCTTTAAACAATGATGGCCAGTAGAATCCACAATCAAGAACTTTCAGGGCTGTTCTTTTTGGTCCAAAGTGACCGCCACATGAATAAGAATGACAGAAGGTCAAAATTGAATTAAATTCAGATTCAGAAACACACCTTCTTATCACTTGGTCAGAACAATGCTTCCATAAGTGCGGATCATCCCATATGTAATACTTGGCAATGTTCTTGATCTTGTCTCTTTGAGCTCGAGTCAAGTCATGTGGTAGCTTCTTGGTAACTAAGTAGTTGACAATATCTGCATACCAAGGGGTTACTACATTTAGAGACAACAATTGTTCATCCAGAAAACTTTCTTGTAATGGCAGTACATCCTCATCATGGACAATGCGACTGAGATGGTCTGTAACTAAGTTCTCACTTCCCTTCTTATCTTTGATCTCCAAGTCAAATTCCTGTAAAAGGAGTATCCACCTGATAAGCCTTGGTTTTGCATCTTTCTTTGTGAGCAAGTACCTCAAAGCTGCATGATCAGAATAAACAGTTACTTTTGTACCAATCAAATAAGATCGAAACTTTTCTAAAGCAAAAATAACCGCTAGCAGCTCTTTCTCAGTGGTAGAATAATTAAGTTGAGCATCATTTAAAGTCCGAGCTGCATAGTAAATGGCATGTGGAATTTTGCCAATTCGGTGCCCAAAAACGGCACCCACGCGTCGTCACTTGCAATCGCACATGATCTCGAATGGATGATTCAATTCGGAGATTGATTTACTGGAGCCTAAGGTCAAGAGTTCCTTCAGTTCTGCCAACGCCTCTTTTGCATTTATCATCAAATAAAAGGGCCACGTCATTTCTGTAAAATCTGCAAGGGGCAATGCTATCTCGAGAAATCTTTGACGGAATCTTACGATAAAAACCTGCGATGACAAGAAACGAACGACATATCCCGCACACTTGTGGGAGTGGAAATGAACATATAAGATCTATCTTGGATTATCAAAATTTTAACCTTAGCAGAAATAACATGTCCCAAAAATATACCCTGATCTACCATAAAATGACATTTCTCCCAATTCAGAACAAGGTTAGTTTCTATACATCTTTGAAGTATAAGGGTAAGGTTGTCAAGGCATTTATCAAAAGAATCACCAAAAACAATAAAGTCATCCATAAATACCTCAATAATGTTCTCAACATAATCAGAGAAAATACTTACCATACACCTTTGGAAAGTGGAAGGGGCATTGCAAAGACCGAATGGCATGCGTCGATAGGCAAATGTACCGAATGGGCATGTGAATGTAGTTTTCTATTGATCCTCGGGGGCAATGACAATCTGATTATATCCTGAATAGCCATCAAGAAAACAATAATGAGAATGACCTGCTAATCTCTCCAGCATTTGATCAATGAATGGCAAAGGAAAGTGGTCCTTGCGAGTTGCAGAATTGAGCTTTCGACAATCAATACAAACTCGCCACCCGGTTTGGATACGAGTGGGAACTAGCTCATTATTGTCATTCTTAACCACCGTAACACCAGATTTCTTCGGAACAACTTGGACTGGAATCACCAACTTGCTGTCCGAAATTGGATAAATCACACCCACATCTAACAATTTCAGGATTTCTTTCTTGACAACTTCCATCATGGGAGGATGCAACCTCTGCTGTGCTTCTCTAGTGGGCTTGGATCCCTCTTCTAACAAGATGCGGTGCATGCATACGGCTGGACTAATACCTTTGATGTCAGCGACTGTCCACCCAATGGCCGTTTTGTGATCTCGGAGAACTCGGATGAGTTTCTCTTCTTGTAATGGTGCAAGACCCTTTGCTATTATGATTGGCAAAGTATCTTTCCCATCTAGGAATACATGCTTCAAATGATCTGGAAGAGGCTTAAGCTCCAAGGTAGGTGCTTTCATCACGGAAGGTAGAAGTTTCTCATTAGATAAAGGCAATTCAATGTACGAAACATCATACCTGTTTGTGGTGATAGCTATAGTCTCATCCAAGCTTGCCACAGCTTCCTCCACTTCTTTAGACACTTGTATCAACTTCCTCGATTCTCTGGAATTTTCTGCCCCTATGTGCTAACTAATGGCTACTTCCAATGCATCCTTGCGAGTTAACTCAAAAAGTTGTTGTGCCAAAGAATCGATAACATCCACTGTAAAAACAGAATGCAAGTCACTAGGGTACCTCATTGCCTCAAAAATATTGAAACGAATCAACTCGCCATCAAATTCCATGGTAAGAGTGCCATCATGAACATCAATCTTAGTTCGGGCAGTTTTCAAGAATGGTCTCCCCAAAAGAATCGGTGTTGGATTGGGAGATGTCTCATCCTCCATTTCCAGAACATAGAATTCTGCTAGAAAAACCAATTGATTTACTTGCACAAGCACATCTTCCACAACTCCCTTGGGATAGGCATTAGAACGATCAGCAAGTTGAATTACAATACCAGTTTCCGCAAGGGGTCTAAGATTCAAAGAAGCATAAATAGAATATGTCATGACATTAATAGATGCTCCTAAATCTAACATAGCTCTTTCAAACTTGGTATTACCAATAGTGCAAGGAATGGTGAACGTACCTGGATCTTTGCATTTCGGAGGAATTTTTCTTTGCAATACAGTTGAAACATTTTCCCCCACACTTACCTTCTCATTTCCTTTCAACTTCCTCTTGTTGGTGCATAACTCTTTGAGAAATTTTGCATAACGAGCACTTGCTTGATAGCATCCAGAAGTGGTATGTTTACCTCGATCTTGCGAAAAGTTTCCAGGATTTCTTGTTCTTGTTCCTCCTTCCTTGATTTTGCAAATCTGCTAGGAAAAGGTGGAGGAGGAACATATGAAGGAATATGGGTTTTAGGATTTACCTTAGAAGATGATGTTTTATTCATGGTGGGAGTGGTGTCATCCCCTTCATCAGTTTGTGATTTATTTTGTGGAATCTCTAATTGCTTCCCACTTCTCAAAGTTACAGCACTAGCATTCTCTCTTGGATTGATCACCGGCTGAGAAGGTAATTTTCCTGAGCTTTGACTCTCAATTTTGCTCATGTTAGTGGCCAATTGTCCCATTTGATTTTCCAGGTTTTGGATACTTGCCCTAGTTTCCTGCTGAAATTGCATTGTGTTAATGGCAAGTGCTTTAACAATATCCTGGAGAGACATACCTGAATTTTGTGGAGCTGGTTGTGGTGCTGGTTGTGGTTGTGCTTGAAATGGTTGCTGCACCATTGGCTGATTGAAACCTGGTGGTCGATGTGGTATGGCATTTGGGGCAATTGGTTGATGATTCCCATATCTTAAATTAGAGTGATCTCTCCATCCAGCATTATAAGTATTGGAGAAAGGGTCATACCTTTGCCTTGGTTGTCCTGGAAATCCACCCATGGCATTGGCTTGTTCTGTATCTACTTCTTGCAAAGTTAGACACATGTCAGTTGGATGGTCCATGGCAGACAAACAAAAAAAAACCCAATTACCCTTTCCACATGCATAAGATTGCTGCATATGTCCTACAGCCATTTTTTTTACAAGAGAGGTAAGTTCACGAAGTTGTTGTTCAATGTTTGAAGTACTTACCTCATTTACTCTTTTTGGTAGTTGTGGCTCAAATTGACTGTTGAATTGTTGGGAGTTCACTGCCATGTCACTAATCAAACGTCTTGCAACATTCGGTGTTTTATTAACTAGTGCTCCACCACTAGCAGCATCAATGATACTCATTTCCATTGGTAGGAGACCCTCATAGAAATATTGAATTAGGAGTCCATCACTAATTTGATGGTTTGGACAGCTAGCACATAACCTTCTAAATCTCTCCCAATATTCATGAAGTGATTCTCCATTGTGTTGTCGAATGCCACTAATATCTTTTTTAATGTTTATAACTTTCGAAGTGGGAAAGTATTTCTCTCAAAAGAGTTTACTTATCTCATTCCACGTGGTAATGGTACCCGATGGTAGATAGTATAGCCAATCTTTCGCCGAATCTGCTAATGAGAATGGAAAAGCTCTCAATTTTATTTGCTCCTCATGGAAACGCCTAGTGGGCTTGCACATTGAGCCATACTGATGCGTTCGAAACTAGCAAGTATACTAGTCGCACAAGTAATAAAGTGATAAGTAGATATCGTTCCCACGAGGATTGATTCTAATTGAATTTTTTATTTTCCAGAAATAATAAACTAAACAGGGGGGGTTTTGTTGATTGATTAACTAAACTTAATACGAAAGCAAATGAAGAATAACACAAAGCAAAGTTAAATTGAGTGAAAAATCAATGAGAGACACTTGGTTAAGAGTTCATTCTCTGCCACAAGATATGAATTTGTGAATTAACATAGAATTGTAATCCAATTAAAGCATTGAAGTTATCAACCGTAGATAACAACAAGCTCTGTTATCCCAATCTTTCCTTACTTTGTTGTTAAATAAAACAAGCTCTTTATTTAATCTCTATCCATTAAACAACCTAGAACAAGATCTCTGAGTTTAATTCAATGGAAGCATTACGATGAGAAAGATAGGTTGATCTAAGCAATAATCACACAAGTTCAGATTATTTAACCTCGGTTGTATTTTCCAATTGCAATCTCTGATCACAATTTTGCTACTAATGATTGGAAATTCATGACAATTACGGATCAAGATTTATAATCTAGCAATAGACAACAACAGATTATATTCAGTTGGCCATTCCAAATACAATCAGTAAGCAATCATAAGCATTAGATATGGGAAAATACAAGCAACTTCAATTAGAGAATTGGATAACAATTTCTTACACAAATCAACTCACAAAATCCATATCAAGGGCTTTGAAATCACCCTCAACCAATTCAGATTTAGTTACACATATTCAATCAGAATAACAAATACAATATAGAGAAATTCCAGAATTGAAAAGGAGAGAAAGAACTTAGCAAATTCTTTGAAAATCTTCTTTGTAGATGAATCTTCTTGGAATTGTAGTTCCTCCTCTTTCAAAATCTTCTTTCTCCCTCAAGAACTCGAAGGGATGAGAGAAATCCAGAAATGCATCCTCCTCCCACGTTTTCCCCTCTTCAAGTTATGAAAATAAAACCCTAAAATGTGTTTAAATACTCTGCTACAGTAACCTGTTACAGTGTCCCGTATTATACATGCTACAGTGATTTGTGGAATTACATTTCTATACTTCTCACACTGTTTCGATTACAACTTTTGGTACACTGAATGGATTTATAAACCGTAAATTTCTCCAGAAAATAGACTTCGAGAGCTTTCCAACCGTATATAATATGTCGTCGGGTTCATTGTATATCAATACAATTAAATCCGAGAAGATCACTGACTAGCAGAGGTGAAATGAAGGGTTTTACTCCATTTTTGTGCAAGTTGCTCCAAAACTCCTACAAACATCAAAACACACAAAAACATAAAAATACCACGGAATATAGCAAAGAAACATGGAAGAATTGATATGAAGATGATATATAAATAGACACTTATCAAATTCCCCCACACTTAGACTTTGCTAGTCCTCGAGCAACTACGACAATATGAAATAAAACTAAAACGAAACAGAATCAACAAAAAATTAAAACACACAAATGCTTCATCTTGCAAATAGGCCTCAAAGATTGTACTTAATTATAACCCAAGGAAAACTTCAAAATAATGCCCTTGATCAAGAATTTTATCTCAAAGATTAGTTTCGCTTCATTTCAATTCCTCAAGTGTGTGTGTGTAGAGCCATTCTCACCTAATCACTTGTAACCCGGATGAGTTTATGCACAACACCAAGTCACTTCAATTTTATCTGAAAGATTAGTTTCGCTTCACTTCAATGAATCATATTTAATATTGAAGATATGTGTATAAATGAACTCCATAGGCTTGCTTCTCAAGTCACTCTCCACTAATGTAGACATGCACAACACCAAGGATCAAGTAGGACTTTATTAAGCTTGTAACGTTTGGCTTGGGTGAAGGTATGATAAGGGATAATAATTTGGCTCAAATCACCCACAAACACATAAATCATTCAAGACTATGTAGAGCTCAACCCTATAACACAACTTCATTTCAATTCACCAGGTTACTCCCCAAAACTTATTTAGAACACTCAATCTTTTTTTTTTTTGCAGAAAACAAAAGAAAACTACACCCCCACACTTTGTTGTTTCATTCTTTTTAAGAACACTTAAGGGTATAGATCTCTTATTCTTCTTCTTTTGTTCTTTTTTTTTCTTTTTTTTCTTTTTTTTCATTACACTTCCCCTCCCCCACACTTAAACAACACATTGTCCTCAATGTGTAAGTACGTGGACGATAAGTACAGATTAGCTTTTTTTTCTTTTTCTTTTTTTCTTTTTTTTTTCAAACACAATAGAACTCACTTGCATTGCTCATGACATATCCCAACCTCCTCTAACTTCCCAAAACCAGAACATAGCTCAAAATTTAATTGTGAATGATCTACATGCTCATAGGTAAGGGATAAACTGTCTGGAATAAATTCATTTGAGTTAGGAAATCTTTTAGTGAGTTAACAAAGAAAAAGGCTTACAAAGGCTCAAAGGGGTAACTAGGGATCAATTTCAGTCAAGGTTGGCTATTAAGGCTCAAACGGTCCAAAGATGGCCTTAATCATTTCCCCAATGTTGCACAGTCTAGGATTTCGCCTCGAGTGACCATCAAACAAGTTCTAGAATTCATTGAAATCTGAAGAAACATTGAAATTCCATAAACTTTCTCTAAGTGAACAAATAACTCAGTATAATAGCTCAGTGCTCAATGTTGCACAAGGAATCAAAAGCAAAGCGAAAACCAATAAACATTTCAAGCACACAAATCCATGCATCATTTATCATTTTCCAAGAGTTATTCTTAATTCAATCATTAACTTATCATCGACCCACAAAATGCAAGAAAAGAGGTACGTGGCGTTGTTACACCTGAGTCAAGATTGTTTATTTCAAAAATCCTTAGGACCAGTAGCCCGCAGACTTAAGGTTTCCAGCCTATATACCTTTATTATGAAGAACAAAATAAGAAACAAGACACTTCAAACAACAGAAAATAAACAAATTATAGATTTATTTAGAGAGAATGCGTTTCAAGAGTTAAGGAAACCCCATATTCTGCCATTCTCAAGTTTTTCCACAATTTTTTTTTAAATCGAAACTGATAAAGACGAAAACACACAACAACTCTAAAATTAGTGCGGACGAAACTAAATAGTTACTTCATATAAATAAGCTAAAGTTGTCAACAATGTCCGTAAACAAAAACATAGTTAGTTTTGAATGCGGTCTAAAAAGTTTAGAAGTATAAGCACCTCCCTTATTCAGCCTATGGATTGCAAAACGATTGTTGAAGAGATCCAGAATGCGTTTCAAGAGAACTTGAACTTTTTAAGCCACCACTCTAAAAACTGAGATTAGAAAATATTACCTGGGGCGAAAGAAA
The DNA here is from genome assembly GCA_013180625.2 of Boswellia sacra. Taxonomy (NCBI): domain Eukaryota; kingdom Viridiplantae; phylum Streptophyta; class Magnoliopsida; order Sapindales; family Burseraceae; genus Boswellia; species Boswellia sacra. The sequence goes on along the minus strand of SNVD02000901.1, from coordinate 9,421 downwards.
CAACCTGCAAAATCTCAAAATAAATAACATGAAAAACTTCAAATAAACAATAAAAAGACAGCAAACAAAATCGAAGCAAACCAACAAACAGAGATTACAGATGGTGTTTTTAAACCCAGGAGTTGTAGCCTCCTTATTGCCTTCTCAACCAGATGCTATCCGAGCATTCCGAAAGCATGTTGTAGAATAAGGCGAATAGCCGAATCTGGTAGTTCTTGAAAGTTTGTCAATTTTAACTGCCCGGTTTTCAAGTGGAAGCTGATAACCAGGTATTTGCCTCGCCCGTACGGTGAGATGAATTTTTTTACTACAGCCATTGGGATGAGATGAGTGTTTTTTTTCTACAGCCTGATCAATAACAGACAACCAACCCATTCAAAAAAATTATTGAGCTATATTGACATTTAAACAAACCCCAAGTGCTGTTTTTATGAGTGTTTAGCTTTGGGGGTGCCCAATGAAATCGGTGATTTGAAATATCTCCTCTTAATGGGCTTCATTAACCAAAACCGGGTAAAGCTAAGATAAATGAATCGTAGGACTAACAACCAAAGATGTTGCATGGACGCTCATGCATGCTAGAGACTTGTAACTCTTCCCTGATTGTATTGCCTAGATATCTCGTACAGCTAAAGGTTTGGGGATAATGCCAAGAACTTTGCTTCCTTCCAAGGATGCAGCTGTCGACACACACCCCATTAACCCAAGACTACCCCCTCCATAACTCAAATGAATACCCCTCGCGGCTAATGTCCTACCAAGATCAAGAGCTGCTGTTGTAAACTCTCCATCTTTACCAAATTGCGATCCACAAAATACGCATATAGTTTGGAATCGCCGAATTGGTGATTTGTCCATTTCTACAAGTGCTCTAACCTTGTGTAAGACAATGATGCACGTTAGGTAATATGCTTTTCAATTGCAAGACAGGTTATGGAATGACATATGAAAATATGCAGAATGTATATATACACCCATAAAACTCTCTAATTTTGACACATGGGGACATACTTTCGGTGGGGGTTGCTCGATGCAGATTTATCGCCCCAAGTTTTGAAAAAATGAGATATGCTTTCGGCGAGGTTTAACAAAACCTACACACTTGTCTCCCACGTGAAGCATGGAAAATGGAGATACACTTTCGGTGGGGGTTGACAAAACCCCCACACTTGTCTCCCACGTGAAGCATGGAAAGTACAGATATACTTTCGGTGGAGGTTGACAAAACCTCCACACTTATCTCCCACGTGTGCTTATGTCATGTGGTAGTCATATGGTTTGTCAAAAAGAAAACTTGAAATTGAAACAAACAAAATCAACAAACAACAACAACACGAAAACAACATTGATAATCAGATCAAACGAAACAAGAAAGAAATAAAATTCGACAACAACAACACACATTCAAATATACAAGTAGTTGTGATTGTGGCTCACATCTTCCTCTGGTTTTACGTCCAGTAACGGCTGAAACGCCTTCTATGAGGCGGGGATTTGCTTCCCATCCAGTTTTCTTATAAACTGGCAAACAGGGTCGTTTTTAGTCAGATTCCCTAGACTATAACACTGCAATTCATCACGAAATTGTGTCCATAGATTAAGCAATTCACGCTGAACAAGTCCACAAGAATGTGACTCGAGAGTTAACAAAACATTATCCAGCGACTCATTACTCAAACCATTCTTAATAAATGAAAGTTTATCTTCTCTATTCCTGGACGCAAAACCTAATGAACGACAAGTCTGGTTACAATTCCATCTAGCACATTTATAACATACTTGTAACCTTTTCGCTCTTCGCCTCTTGGCGTAGTAGCTCTTTCCTAGACCAGGCATGAATTTTTCGAGATTAATGTCCGGCTCACCGGACAATCTCACCTTGGCTTCGATAAGCCATCGGATATCAGCAGGCACATTTAGGAGCATCAATGCCCAAAGTCCAGTCATCCGTACTTTATAAATTTTAAACACAGCATTTTGAGGAAGTGAAGGGAAATATTTACGAAGGTTCGACAGAAAGATATCGGCATCCATTGAAGAGGAGAAAAGGAGAGATATTACCGATAATGCGATTGAGTGTTCTTCTCCCAGATATGCACGATTCAAACCTTTGAGCAATGACTTTGGCTCCCGTTTGGATGTTTCCTCAAGCTGTTGCACAAATGAATTCGAAGTACGGAATAATTAAATTAAACAAAAGGAAAAGAAAAGAGCAGAAACGAAACTAAAGACACATAAAAGAGATAACAACACAATAACAAACAAAAGTAAAAACAAGTAAAAGAAATATAAAAACAAATAAGACAGATGGCAAAGAGAGATAAAACCTGATCAATTTGATGGCCTACGAACGGAATCTCCTCGAGACACAAAAATCGATCATTATTACCTTATTTTATTTTTCTTTTCTTTTCTTTTATTTATTTTTCAAAAATATTGGGTTACCTCCAAATAGCACGCGTTAACGTCCTCAGCCGACTTTGGTTCATCATGAGGGTCAAATCGCGGCTGCTGCTTATGCGAGGGGCTGGATGTTAGCATAGTTTACCACCCAATAGATGTCTTGTGGTCTGTAAGTATTCGGCGAGGTCCTCTTTCTGTATTCGTGCGGAACCCATTCTATTATAATTCGGCAAAGGGATCATCCACTAAGAATCTATGCGCCAATGATCTGGAAGAAGCTTAAGCTCCAAGGCAGCGGCTGTCATCATAGAAGAAAGAATTTTCTCATTAGATAAAGGAAATTGAATGTACGAAACATCATACCTATATGTGGTTATTGCGATGGTCTCATCTAAGCTTGTCACAACTTCATCCATTTCTTTGGATACTTGTATCAAAATTTCTGAATCCTTAGAGATTTCTGTCTCTATGTGCTCATTAATAGCTATATCCAATCCATTCTTGCGAGTTAACTCAAAACATTGTAGTGGCAAAGAATCAACAACGTCAACTGCAAAAACAGAATGTAAGTCACTAGAGTACCTCATTGCCTCAAAAATATTGAAACATATCACCTTGCCATCAAACTCTATAATGAGAGTGCCATCATGAACATCAATCTTGGTTCTAACAGTTTTTGAGAATGGTCTCCCTAAAAGAATCGGAATTGGATTAGGAGATGTCTCATCCTCTACTTCAAGGACATAGAAGTTTGCTGGGAAAACCAATTGATTCATCTGCATAAGCAAATCTTCCACAACTCTTTTGGCATATGCATTAAAATGATCAGCAAGTTGAATGGTAATACCAGTTTTCGCAAAAGGTCCAAGATTTAAAGAAGCATAATAGAATATGGCATGACATAATAGATGCTTCTAATCTAACATAGCTCTTGAAACTTGGTTTATACCAATGGTGCATGAATGGTGAACGTAACCTGGATCTTTGCATTTCGGAGAAATTTTTCTTTGTAGTACAGTTGAAACATTTTCCCCCACACTTACTTTCTCATTTCCTTTTAACTTCCTCTTGCTGGTGCATAACTCCTTGAGACAGTTTGTATAACAAGGTACTTGCTCGATAGCATCCAGAAGTGGTATATTTACCTCAATTTTGGGAGAAGTTTCCAAGATTTTCTGTTCTTGTTCCTCCTTATTCGATTTTGCAAATCTACTAGGAAAAAGTGGAGGAGTAACATATGAAGGAATGGGAGTTATCAGATTTACCTGAGAAGTCAATGTTTTGTTCATGATGGAAGTGGTGTCATCTCATTCATCAGTTTGTGATTTCCTTGGCAAGACATCTAATTGCTCTCCATTTCGTGAAGTTATTGCACTAGCAGTCTCTATTGGATTGATCACCGTTTGAGAAGATAATTTTTCTGAGTCTTGGCCCTCCAATTTGCTCATGCTAGTAGCCAATTTTCCCATTTGATTTGCCAGGTTTTGGATACTTGCCCCAGTTTCCTGCTGGAATTGCATTGTGTTAGTGGCAAGTGCATTAACAATATCCTGGAGAGACATACCTGAGTTTTTTGAAGCTGGTTGTGGTGCTGGATGTGGCATTGGTGGTGGTTGCATTTGAAATGGTTGCTGCACTCTAGGTTGATTGAAACTTTGTGGCCGATTTGGTATCACATTTGGAGTGATGGGTTGATGATTCCAGTAACTGAAATTATGTTGATCTTCCCATCCAGCATTGTAAGTGCTAGAGAAAGGATCATACCATTGCCTCGTTTGTCCTGTAAATCCACCTATGGCATTGGCTTGTGTGTCTCCATCTCTATTTGTTAAAAAAAATACTTTTATTCTTCTTTGTAAATTAGAGACAGTGTCGATGGATGCTCACATCGTGAGAATATACCCCACATGTATAAGATTTCTGCATATGTCCTACAGCCATGTTTTCCACAAGAGAGGTTAGCTCAGAAAGTTGTTGTTCAATGTTCGGAGTGCTTACCTCATTTAATCTCCATGGTACTTGTGGCTCAAATCCGCTACTGAATTGATAGAAGTTTACTACCATGTTATCTAAATACAAACAATCAGAAAAGAAAAACAAAGAAAATATGAGTCAACAATGAAAACAAAATAACAAATTGATTAGAAAATCAATCCCCGGCAACGGCGCCAAAAACTTGATGCGTTCGAAACTAGCAAGTATACTAGTCGCACAAGTAATAAAGCTGTCTCTTATACACATCTAGATGTGTATAAGAGACAGGATTGATTCTAATTGAATTTGTTATTTTCCAGCAATAATAAACTAAACAGGGGGGGTTTTGTTGATTGATTAACTAAACTTAATACGAAAGCAAATGAAGAATAACACAAAGCAAAGTTAAAGGGAGTGAAAAATCAATGAGAGACACTTGGTTAAGAGTTCATTCTCTGCCACAAGATATGAATTTGTGAATTAACATAGAATTGTAATCCAATTACAGCATTGAAGTTATCAACCGTAGATAACAACAAGCTCGTTATCCCAATCTTTCCTTACTTTGTTGTTAAATAAAACAAGCTCTTTATTTAATCTCTATCCATTAAACAACCTAGAACAAGCTCACTGAGTTTAATTCAATGGAAGCATTACGATGAGAAAGATAGGTTGATCTAAGCAATAATCACACAAGTTCGGATTATTTAACCTAGGTTGTATTTTCCAATTGCAAACTCTGATCACAATTTTACTGCTGAGTGGGGTCTATTATCTATTACTTGTATTTATATCATTCGCCATGTTTCTTTGCATATTCTCGCTATTTTATGTTTTGTAGTGGTTTGATGTTTGTAGGAGTTTGGAGCAACTTGCCACAAAAATGTGGAGTAAAACCCTCAGTTTTCACTCTGCTAGTCAGTGATCTTCCGGATTCCAATCGTATGTTGATATACAATGCAACCCGATGACATGTTATATACGTTGTAAAGCTACTCGAAGTCTATTTTCTTGGAGAAATTACGAGTTATAAATCATTCAGTGTACGCAAAAGTTGTAATCAATAACCGTGTGCGCATGTATAGACATATAATCCGACAAGCACTTGCCAGCAGGGATACTACCGGGGACTGTCGCAAGAATGTAGCAGAGTATTTAAACACATTTTAGGGCTTCATTTTCATAACTTGAAGAGGGGAAACGTGGGAGGAGGCTGCATTTCTGGATTTCTCTCATCCCTTGGAGTTCTTGAAGGAGAAAGAAGATTTTGAAAGAGGAGGAACTACAATCCAAGAAGATTCATCTACAAAGAAGATTTTCAAAGAATTTGCTAAGTTCTTTCTTTCCTTTTCAATTCTGGAATTTCTCTGTATTGTATTTGTTATTCTGATTGAATATGTGTAACTAAATCTGAATTGGTTGAGGGTGATTTCAAAGCCCTTGATATGGATTTTGTGAGTTGATTGTGTAAGAAATTGTTATCCAATTCTCTAATTGAAGTTGCTTGTATTTTCCCATATCTAATGCTTATGATTGCTTACTGATTGTATTTGGAATGGCCAACTGAATATAATCTGTTGTTGTCTATTGCTAGATTAGAAATCTGGATCCGTAATTGTCATGAATTTCCAATCATTAGTAGCAAAATTGTGATCAGAGATTGCAATTGGAAAATACAACCTAGGTTAAATAATCTGAACTTGTGTGATTATTGCTTAGATCAACCTATCTTTCTCATCGTAATGCTTCCATTGAATTAAACTCAGAGAACTTGTTCTAGGTTGTTTAATGGATAGAGATTAAATAAAGAGCTTGTTTTATTTAACAACAAAGTAAGGAAAGATTGGGGTAATAGAGCTTGCTATTATCTACGGTTGATAACTCAATGCTGTAATTAGATGACAATTCTACAATTAATTCGCAAATCTATATCTTGTGGTAGAGAAGGATCCCTTAACCAGCTTTCTCCCATTGATTTTTCATTCAAATTTACTTTCTGTTTTGTTATTCTTTACTTGCATTCTTATTTCATTTATTAAAGCATTCAACAAAAATCCCCCCCTGTTTAGTTTATTGTTGCTGGAAATAACAAATTCAATTAGAATCAATCCTCGTGGGAACGATATCATACTTATCACTTTATTACTTGTGCGACTAGTATACTTGCTAGTTTCGAACGCACACTGCCGTAAGATTGGAAATTCATGACAATTACGGATAAAGATTTCTAATCTAGCAATAGACAACAACAGATTATATTCAGTTGGCCATTCCAAATACAATCAGTAAGCAATCATAAGCATTAGATATGGGAAAATACAAGCAACTTCAAATAGAGAATTGGATAACAATTTCTTACACAATCAACTCACAAAATCCATATCAAGGGCTTTGAAATCACCCTCAACCAATTCAGATTTAGTTACACATATTCAATCAGAATACCAAATACAATACAGAGAAATTCCAGAATTGAAAAGGAAAGAAAGAACTTAGCAAATTCTTTGAAAATCTTCTTTGTAGATGAATCTTCTTAGAATTGTAGTTCCTCCTCTTTCAAAATCTTTTTTCTCCTTCAAGAACTCCAAGGGATGAGAGAAATCCAGAAATGCAGCCTCCTACCACGTTTTTCCCTCTTCAAGTTATGAAAATAAAACCCTAAAATGTGTTTAAATACTCTGCTACAGTGAATTGCTACAGTGCCCGTATTATACATGCTACAGTGACTTGTGGAATTATATTTCTATACATCTCACACTGTTTTGATTACAACTATTGTTACACTGAATGGATTTATAAACCGTAAATTTCTCCAGAAAATAGACTTCGAGAGCTTTCCAACGGTATATAACATGTCGTCGGGTTCATTGTATATCAATACAATTAAATCCGAGAAGATCACTGACTAGCAGAGGGGAAAATGAAGGGTTTTACTCCATTTTTGTGCAAGTTGCTCCAAAACTCCTACAAACATCAAAAACACACAAAAACATTAAAATACCAAGGAATATAGCAAAGAAACATGGACGAATTGATATGAAAATGATATATAATTAGACACCTATCAGTGAAGCTTAACATTCCTTTTCTCAAGAAGTGCATAATCTTTTGGGATTCTCATGATCACGTCTTTCACTTTAATGGGCAAGAGCTTTGCCCCCTGTATGCGGAATTATCTGCCATGGTGTTCATTCAGCTAGCTCTAAGAGCATCATTCTGTCTACTATTGAGACACCTTCGATCTTTAATCTTGCCGATTTCTTCGACTTTCTGATTTCTATTATGGGTATTTACACTAAAGATGGCAGAGTGACATTGTCTTCCATCATGCCTTTGCTTGAGACGATGGATAGGACCTCATCCAGTTGGCTTTATCTTTTCCAATTTAGCCTTCTTACATAGTTTCTACTAGTTTAACTAGATGGTCTTAGAGACCCACATCTTGTGACCATTATTCCTCAGATGGGACCCAATTACACGGCAGTTCCTTTAATTCTTGTTGAGACACTAATTGCACTAGATCACGAAGGACTGATCCGAGTAAGAGATTCAGCGACAGTCTTCTATTTCTTTAGGTATTTTTCTTTTAATCCTAATTTTTTCCTAAGCCGCCCTCTCGGCTTTTCAAGTTAATGAGTTAATTTTTTTTTCATGCTCTAATTTATGCCTAAGCCGCTTTTTCAGGTTTTCGACTTAACCAGCTTGTGCTAACTTTTGCCTGAGCTACCCTTTTCGGGTTTTCAACTCAGCGAGCTTTTTCTTTATTCATTTTCTACCCTAACTTTTGCCTAAGCTACCCTCTTGGTTTTTCAACTTAGTGGGCTTGTCTTAATTTTTGCCTAAACGTCGTCTCAGGATTTTAACTTAGCAAGCTTTTCTTATTTTCTTATTATTTTTTTCTTTTTTAGATCTGGTTACAAGAAAGGCTATCTATTCTAGCACTGCCTGAACGGGGTATTTCCTATTATAGCCATCGACTTCATATGATGAGGAAACTTAAGAGACATGCTTCCTGGATTGACTAGCTTCGAGTAATTCTAGATACTCAGATCCTTTGGCACTGTCTATGGTGAAGGCTGGAGCATGTGACAGTTGAGACCTACATCATGTGCATGCCTTTAGCGAGTTTTGCCTACTGTTCATTTTATAACCTTACTAGATTATGTCGACAAAATAGGCTTGAATAGAGAATCGTGGACTCGCCATCTACTTTTGGTCTTGGAAGATTATTTGCTCATTATCCAGTGCATGTGAAGGATTCTTGGCCACATCAGACTATTGAGAGGAATTTGTTCCATGATCCTAACTTTGAGACAGACGATCTATACAAGGATTGGGTGACCCTTCAAGCTTCCATTCCTAATCTTGTTATTCAAGCTAGACAGTGCCGTGAGTGATATGACGAGCCTATTCGTTGTCTAGTGAAGAGGTAGAGATGACATTGACAGTTTCACTGTTAGCTTAGATGTTAGATGCTTTCCTTTTGTTATAATGCAAAATAATGAGACATTTCAAAGGCATATTTGTTTCCAAACAATTTCATCTCATTAATAAAAGTACAATCATTTGTTCTTCGAATAATATGTATACAATGAGACAACTCATGTCATTATTCAGCCATTTATGGTTTTTTGATTAATTATTTTTCCTCTCACTCTCTTCCCTTTTTTGTTCTCACTTTCACACATAGTATCTCTTCAGCCTGTCTATGTTGATGGGCTTAGTGAACTCATTCCTTCGATGTTTTATAAGATGACAGCTCCGCCAAACATAACCTTTGTCACAATGAATAGGCCCTCCCAGTTGGGTTTGAACTTTCATCTCGGATCAACCACTACTGGCCTTGCTTGTTGAAGGACCAATTTCCCTTCTTTGAACTTCCTAACCTTTGTTCCCTTGTTAAAGGCTCGAAAAACCCTCTTATGGTATAACTGCATGTGATATCTGGCATTCATTCCTTTCCCATTAATCAAGGCCAACTATTTGCATCTATTTTGAGTCCATTCCCCTTTAGGAATTTTTGCCTCCATCAAAACCCTCGCTG
>SNVD02000899.1:0-13958 GCA_013180625.2 Boswellia sacra | reverse complement strand
TTTGGAACTCATATTTGTTTCAAATTAGGATTTCTCTTAATATAGCAAGAATGCACTTTGTGTCTTTTTCTTCCACAATAAGTACATGAATGATTAGGATTATTCCAAAAAGATGCATGAGCAAAATAATTTTTAAAATACTTTTGATTTTTATGAGTTTTATATCCTAAGCCTCTTTTATCAAAAACACACCTTTGGTTTTGTAACATAGAATTAAAATTTTTTGTGCTTTTTGTAAAACTATCAACAATATTTCTTAAGTCATTATTTTCCTTTTTCAAAATAGCATTTTGTTTCTCCAATTTATCAAAATCCTTTTGTTTTAAAATGTCATTTTCAGTTTTTAATAAATGTATTTGACTTTCCAACTTTCAAAATCTTTTTGCTTTAAAATTTCATTTTCATTTTCTAAAGCTTCATTTATTTCTACCACCTCTTCTAATTGAGATAACATGATTTTTGACTTCTTTTTGAAAGCAATGATTTTTGAATTTTGTTTATCAACTTGCACATGTAAATTTTGAAATGCTTCAAGTAATTCATCATATGAAAGCTTAGGATCATGGTTTAGAATACTTATCTCATTTTCTCTTAATGCCATGAAGCACATGTTTGCCATTTTGCAATCTTCTTCTTCATTCTTCTTCAAGGTGATTTCATGAGTCATGAGAGAACCCATAAGTTCTTCTAATTGTAGTTTGGTGAGGTCCTTTGCTTCTTGAATTGCCGTCACTTTTGGCTCCCAAGATTTTGGTAGACACCTAAGAATCTTTCTCACCATTTCAACATTAGAATAAGATTTACCGAGAGATTTCAAACTATTAATAATTTTCGTAAATCTAGTAAACATTTCAGAAATTGATTCATCTTGTTTCATTTTAAAAAGCTCATAACTATGAACTAGCATACTAATTTTAGATTCTTTAACTTGATTAGTTCCTTCATGAGTTACTTCAAGTGTAAGCCATATTTCTTGTGCCGTAGAACAAGTAGAAATTCTATTAAACTCATTTCTATCTAAAGCACAATATAACACATTCATAGCTTTAGCATTCAAACTCAATTTCTTTTTATCATTTTCACTAAACTCTTTAGGTTCTTTAAGCATGCTTTCTCCATTTTCAATTTTGGTAGGAACAAAAGGTCCTTCCAAAACAATAGACCATAACTCATAATCAAAAGATTTCAAGAAAATACTCATTCTAGTTTTCCAATAAGAGTAATCACTTCCATTAAAAAATGGAGGTCTAGAAATAGAAAGCCCCTCAACATATGAAGTTGAATTAAAAGTTGCCATAGCTCAAAAATCGATTAAGATTTAAAAACTTGAGCAACCTTGCTCTGATACCACTTGTTGACCCAGGTATGGCAACCCAAGAGGGGGGGTGAATTGGGTTTTTATTTATAAAAACGGATTTAGAAATCTTTTCTTGAAAGATCAAAATTATTTAAATCTTTCTTTAAGAACAAAGGTGAAGAAGATGAAAATAGAATGCAATCAAGAGAATGGCAATAAAGAACAATCACAAGTGCAAGTAAATATAAAGAGATAGGGATAGAGAGAGTGCAAACTCGATTTACGTGGTTCGTCAAACCTTGCCTACGTCCACGGGCTCCTAGCTCCACGAGCTAAGCTTTCCACTAAGTTGTAGAAATCTTTACAATTTGCTTGATGAACAACCTCACCAAGACTTTTTCTTCAACTCTTGATAACACCACACCAAGAGTTCTTCTTGATGAACAACCTCACCAAGGCAACTTCCTTCAACCCTTGATACCACCACACCAAGAGTTCTTCTTGATGAACAACCTCACCAAGGCAACTTTCTTCAACCCTTGATAACACCACACCAAGAGTTCTTCTTGATGAACAACCTCACCAAGCAACTTCCTTCAACTCTTGATAACACCACACCAAGAGTTCTTCTTGATGAACAACCTCACCAAGGAAAGATTCTCTCAAGGATAATTTTTATCCTTTACAAGAAGATCTCACTATCACCACAATACAAGAACAAGGATAATTTTTACAACAAAAGTACAACTCTCTTCAAAGAGTAGATAAAGAATATAAAAGCTCTCTAGACTTGATATTTCTCTTGTTTTTTTGCTTGATAAAATGCTTCTCTTGCACTTATTGAATGCATGGGAGAATGGCTCCTTTTATAGGCAAATGAGATGAACTTAATCAAGTGAAGACACCAACTTCAAATTTTCTGCCCACCATAAAAACCGTAATCTTGTTTGCCATTTTTGTCAATGTTCCGTTTGAAATTTGAAAATCTGTAAAACATAAAAGATCTGAACATTTGAATAAGCTTTTCAACGCATCAAGAATCAAGTCATTTGGATATCTGTAGCTCAAGATATGGCCAAAACACCATTCGGTGCTCATGTGACTTGTTTTTCTTTCTTGTGTCAGTCCACCAAATTGAATGATAATTCTGTCAGCCTTCCGTTTGAAATTTGAATTTCTTCAAAACATGAAAGATCTGAATATTTGAATAATCTTTTCAAAACATTAAGAATCAAAGCATTTGGATATCTCTATCTTAAGATATGGCCAAAAAACCATTCGGTGCTCATGTGAGTTGATTTTTCTTCTTTGTGTCAGTCCACCGAATTGCATGTCACTTATGTCGGCCTTCTGTTTGAAATTTAAATTTTTTCAAAAAATATGAAATGTTCTTCATTAAGTCATCTTTCCAATGCCACAAGAATCAAGTCATTTTGATTTTTCTAGCTCAAGATATGTCCAAAGGAGTATTCGGTGCTCATGTCAGCTGCTTCCATTTGTCTTCCAACTTGCATGATGATTTGGACAACCTTGCACTTGAAATTTGAATTTCATTAAAAACATATGAAATGTTATAAATTGAGTAAGCTTTCCAAAGGCTCAAGAATCACGTCATTTGGATATTTGTATAGATATATATGACCAATTGATTGAACATTGCTCATGTGTCACATTCCTTGAGTCAATCCTTGTTCTTAAGCTTTGGTGCCTTTAACATGTAGTATTCTCCTTAGCTTCAACACTTCATTTTAATAAGCCTCTTCTTGATTTTAAAATTATTTCAATGATCTTACTCTTGCACATAAATAAATATATTAGTAAATCTCAATGAATCAATGTGTATTGTTATCATCAAAATTATCATATAGCCTTAGGGCTAACATTAAGATCTCCTTCTGTTCATCATTATCAAAATGTGAACCGTCTACATCTTGCCCATCAACAATAAAATCATTCAAAACCTTACCCAAATCTTCAATACGAACAGTGCAATCATCATTCTCATCGTCGTCATTTTCACTAACATCATCACTACTATCATCATAATCTTTATCACCACCATCGTTACCATTAATATCATCAGTAGCACTATTAACATCAATATTGTCTAAACTCTCAAACTCTCTAATGCTATCGAGATGACGTGGGCACCCCTTCCTCATTTTCATCTAACACCCCAACTGACTCATGTCCTACATGTCCTGAATATTGCTCAAACTCAATGCCAATGTCATCATTGAATTATGGTTGTGCACAAACAGGAGTGGACTCATTTAATTAGTTGCTTCCACTTGCTGACCGAAACATAGAGGGATGAGAAGAACTTTGTCGCCTTCGTACTGCATTGGATCCTGACCTCTGTCTTCGCTTCTCCCTATCTTCAACTTTGAGAATTAATGGTGTATATGACTTTTGGTCCTCCAAACAATGTTGTATAAAAAAAGAAACATCTTTGTCAGTCTCAATAGGAGTTGGTATTGGCGGAACACCCTTAAAAGCAAATTGAACCTCTAAAGTCATGTTATGCTTATAAAGATCCCAACCAATTTCAGTACTAATACAGTCAACCAACTCATCATAGGTAGCACACCTACGAATTATCAATGGCTTGGCCCTCCCACCGGTGTACAAATAACCACCATTCTCTTGTATAATCCAAGAACCCTTGTATAGAATAAGGATGTGTAAAGTTTCTATATCCTACATGATAGAGACATATCATATAAGGTCCGTGGATAAAAAATCATTACGAAATTACTTAAATAGGTCACAAAAATAATAATTCTATCCAAACACTCGACATATCTTGACGGAATGCACTCGATGCACAACACTCGACGAACCACACTCGACACATAAACTCGACTAAATACACATCTGACAATCGACGCTGTCACATTGCACTCGATGCATTAACTCGACACTCGATCGTAGACTCAACACAATCCCTCGACACTTGACATTACTCCGCGACATGTCGAGAGTAGATCCGACACATTGAGCGAAGTCGCTCGACAAATCATGTCTTCTTTCTCATCGACTGCGATACCAGATCTTCTCAACGAATTTGTAGTTTCCAGCAAATTTTGACAGAAACCACACTATCTTTAAGCTTAGTTTAGATACATATCTCTATTTTAAGCTACATAATGCGATTGACAGCTACCAAAACGATAAATAACGAAAACATTGCAAGCTACTTTAACATTCTTGCACTATTTAGAGAGAGATTAAGGAGAGTTTGTCTTATCTGGTTACTCAGCTTCAACTATACGAGTAAACAATGAGATGAAATGAAACAAAGCTGTTGAAGAGTGTTTCGGACAGTGTAGGAAGGAAGGAGTAACGATGGTTTGTTTAATTTTCTTTCTTCTTTCTTTTCAATTATTAAGGGTATTTTAGTCATTTTACAAAGAAAGTGTCTATGACATGAAAATTTTTCAGGATGTGTCTAAATTTCACTAGAGGCCCCTAATTCTGTCTATTTTTTTAATTTTCTCTTTATAATACATAATTGGCTGTGATTCTATATCGTTATCATACGATTATTATTATTATTGTTTTTTCGCTCTTTCACAAATTCCATAAATGGTTGTGATTCCATTGACTTGTTTGCTTGATGATTTAATGATGCTAAATGGTTGATTTTGTATATTCATCCTTATGGATCAACTGACACCTTGCCATTTGCAACCATGGGATATGGTTTTCTTGCTGTAATGGCTATATTTGAATCAAAATGCAAAAAAGGTCTAACTATAAGCTTTTCTAGTATTTGGGATATTTCTTTTTGCATTTTATGATGTCATGATGATTTTGATGTGAGAATTCTAGACATTAATTTATTTTACTCTTAATTTATCCATGAACTTCTTTAACATTCAGGCTCTATATTTGAACGTAGTGGTTTTAGGGACTGCATCTATGGTAGATTAAACAATTAGTACACTTAATCTATTTGGTAAATGAATGTATATACTCTGGCTATACTAAGAGTCATAGATTTTCGTGCATGATTGAGAGTTATATGGCTAGGTAGATGTTGATGTATGTTAAGGAGATGCTTAAACCCAAAAACAGTTCAGTGTTCTTAAGTTATAGCTTGTGTTACGAAAATCCACACAAAATTTAGAGTTTTTTTTTTTTTGCCTTGAAATTTTTATATGTTAAATTAGACTTTCTAAAGATCATCTAGAATTTTGTTTCACTTGAAAATTCAAATCGAATTTTGGTGAATTTTTGAATTCTGCTACTAGATTTGAAATTTCTAAACTTAATCGGATAAGTTTATGTTTAAACTGAAAAATTTGACAAGGAATTTTGTTAAACTGATTTTTATGTCATGTTCTACACTAAAAAATATTTGAAAAAAAAGTTGTTTTACTTAAAATGGAGATCTTTACAATTTATGATGATTTTTCAAAGTCTTAACTGCAGATCTCAAATCCTCATTTTCATAACAGAGACTATAAAGCAAACTAATTTTGACTGACTTATACTTCATGAAAAATCATAATTTTTGGCATGATGGTTCTTCAATATGTGTTCTTTCAAATTGGAAAATTTCATGATTTTATAAGCTCTATGAAAATTGTTATGATTTTTGGAAATTGACTGTTTGGTTTAAAAGCCTATTGGACAACATATAAGAATGTGTAAAACCATGCTATTTTCCAAAACTTTAAGGTCTTAATTTGATATGATACTTTTAGTTAAGAACCTTTTATGTGTTTTTATGAAATCTGCAAGTTTTTGTAAGAATTCGGGCAACCGTTGAATTGTTAAAAATCAACAAATGAAATGTGTGCAGTTTTGGATTAGAATTAAGTCATTTATCCAATATATGTTTTGATTTCTAAAGTGAATTGGTGAATTAGATTTTTGTCAATATTAGTATTAGCAATTGATAATATTTCATTGATTTTTGTTGGATATAATCATCGTCAGCTGTGACATAGTTTTCATTGTTGTTGTTATTCTGAACATCAGCCTGTGTTGCTAGCTATGTACTTTAATTTTTATTTATATATTTATTTTTTGTGGGTGTAAGTTACTTTTCATGTTTTGTATAATTAACATGCTCGATTATGTGGATCAAAGAGCCATAGCGAGTAACGATGTCATTGGCAGTCTTAGTAACTGTGATGATAAAAGTTTATGCATTATCGAAAGTGGGATTCAGTTAAGAATTACTTGACACTACAAGAAAATTGGGCTTACATGTGTAGGGATGGCAAAATTTGACTTGACAGGTCTGCGGCCCTGATGTGCCCCGCAAAAATGGGACAGGGCAAGACCTCTGGGGCAAAATGGCCGGGGCGGGTCTGGGTCCAACCCCTTGGACTCGTTGCCTTGCCCCGCCTCGCAAGATATAGGGGTGTCTTTGTAAAATTTTAAAATTTTGGGACTGTTTGATAATTTTTTAGGTTATATTTGTTGAACTTTTCATATATGTGAATTTCTTTATAATTTTACAAACAACACAAATACTTTGACAAAAGTTACATTTTAATTAATCATTATGATTCTTTTATTATATCAACATCAATTTAGTCATGTTATAATGACTAAATAAAATACTTGTATTTTATAATAATTAAATTTGTATAATATATACAATCTTGATATATATTATTAAGTACTAATTAAATTATTGTAATATTAATAAGATATACCTTTAATCTAGTCAATATATTATTTTTTAAATATATAAATAGAAATATGAGAAGAACAATCTTATAACCTTAAATATATGATTTATCATAATTTAAATTAATTAATTGAATTATTAATCTTTCATATATATATAATGTTAATTAATTGGTAAATATTAATCATATTATTATTATTATTAGATTGAAATTGTGTTATCAATTATTGAAAAAATTGTCAATTAATTAGTGTACAAGCAATAATACACTTTTAACATTAATTTTAATATAGTATGTAGCATTATTACTAATAAAATCAAATGGTAATTAGTAGTCACTATTTTTTTAGATGATATAACTAATTTATATAATTATCATTTAGTTTGTATAATAGCAATAAAAATGAAAACTTACATAAACTTTATGGGTAATGGATTTTTTTATATAATATAAATTAACTTTAGTTCTTTTAAGTTTAAGTACAATCACCATTTAGCTTGGACAATGCAAATATAAATGAAAATTTATATAAAGATTTTTTTATCCAATATAAATTAACTTTTTTTTTTTACTTTTAATGATTGTCAGATAATTAGATTTGTTATGAAATATTTTAGGATATATATAATGTATATTTGTATTTTATTTTAGATTAAGAATAAATTATATTTATGTTATTTTAAAAGTTTATAGATATATGTATGTTTTTTGAATGAAGTAGATTGAATATAATTTTTTTTATAATTTTTAAATAATAGTTACAAATATCTTTATATTTTAGATAAAATAATTTAATAAAATTTAAATTGGGCGGGGCGTGGGTGGGAAAAAATTCAATGGGGTGGGATGGGTACTTGCCACCCCAGACCCACCCCACCCCATTGCCAATGCTATATGTGTCACTTTATTTGTGTCAGTTTCTAGGAAAATGACATACATGCTTTAGTCAAAACTAAGTAAAATCATATGTGTCATTTTACTGGGAGTCTGTGTAAAAATTTGTGTCATAATTTTAATAACCGACAACAAGTATAACAATTAAATAATAAATCAAATAACAGGGCAAGACTTAAATGCAACTGATCGTAATTTTTCTAAGACAATTTTTCTTCATCGACGATTATCATCTCCAACTTCATTGATGAACTTCATCATCATCATTAGCTTTTTGCCTTTGAATCATTGTCATCATCGTCTCCAGTCTTGAATAATCTCATCTCTTTTCTTGATTATGCCCTATATCATTGTCTCACAGCCTCTGAACTGATTGACTTCATCTTCTCGAAATCCTTCTTCTCTTGATTTATCGCATAACAAATATGTGGTCTCAATCAATGTGCCCTAATATCTCATCACCTTCTTCTCTTGATCTTTGAAGCTTCATTATGGTTTCATCTTTGCTCATCTCATGCTCTATTCAGAAATATGACTAGATATGAGGATATAGATTTAACATAGGTGAACTTTTGTTTATGTTTCTTTTTTTTTTCCTGTTTATTGTATTCAAATATCCAGGTATTTTGTCTTCTTTTTCTTTTATTGTATTGCAATTTTGTTCACAGAAATTTTTATTTTTAAACAAAAGAGAGGTTAAAGAGGACCAAAGTTGAGTAAGGACTGGGTGCTTGATTGTGTAACGAACAATGATGATGCCGTTTAGAGCCTGCCGATTTATGTTGGAGGGGTAAAAAAACCACGATAAAAAACTTTTTTACCGCGGGCCAAAACTGCGATAAAAAGTCAAAACGACTTTTTAAGGTGCGCCGTAGGACCACCATAAATGACTTTTTACTGCGATTTTGGCCCGCAGTAAAAAGTAATATTTCTTGCAGTGAAAATTCATAAAATCTCATCATCAACTCGAAAACCTCCCATCTAATATTTGGAATTTTAATGTCCATTACATTTTTCTCTTGAAAATAATATCAACAAAAAAAAAATAAAAATATATATAGAAAACTCAATAATGCTTATAGTAGATTAATGAGGGCCAACTAATAAACAGACCACCAAATAATTATACATTTATTTATTAAAAACACATTTTAATTTAAAGTTGGGACAAACAGATAAACTTCAAGCACAAATTCCATGAATATATAAGGAATATCCAATCTAACTGGGAAAAAAAATTGACAATGCAACTCACCAATAGCCAATACTATGTACCTTTAAAACAACCCTACCTAACTTAAAATAAAAAAGGAATATTTACACATACATACATACATACATACATACATACATACATACAAATATATATATAGATATATATATATAAAATACGGTCTCCTGGTTTATATTAAAATATAGACTGTCTTACACTCTTGGATTTATCATAGGGCTCATAGTTAACATCATTGTTGTGACTTTTGGGCTATTTGTGGAAGGGTTCTGTCTGAGATCTTAACAACATTATGATGAAACAACGAGCAAGAAAGTCAAATAAGAAAATAAATAAAACAAACAACACCAGATTTATAGTGGTTCGGCCAATTAAGCCTACGTCAACCTTGGAGATCTCAACAACAACTTTATTCCAATCAACAATAAAGAAGAATTACAAGAATACGAGTAGCAATAACAAGGATTTCAAACCTTACAGCCTTCCTCTATATATACTTCAAGATAATCACAAATCTATAATATATACTTCCAAAGAAAGCTCATAAGAAGAGATCACTGGGCACCAGATCTTTAACACAATTATCTCTTTAATAATACCCCAAGGATACCACATCTATGATGTTTGTTTGCAAGAGACTCCAAATCACAGACCTCCATGATCACAACCACACGTTGCCAACCTTCTTTATTCTAAGGTTGATGCGTTCGAAACTAGCAAGTATACTAGTCGCACAAGTAATAAAGTGATAAGTAAGATATCGTTTCCACGAGGATTGATTCTAATTGAATTTGTTATTTCCAGCAACAATAAACTAAACAGGGGGGGATTTTTGTTGAATGCTTTACTAAATGAAATAAGAATGCAAGTAAAGAATAACAAAACAGAAAGTAAATTTGAATAAAAGATCAATGAGGAAAATCTGGTTAAGGGATCCTTCTCTACCACAAGATATGGATTTGCGAATTAATTGTAGAATTGTCATCTAATTACAGCATTGAATTTATCAACCGTAGATAATAACAAGCTCTATTACCCCAATCTTTCCTTACTTTGTTGTTAAATAAAACAAGCTCTTTATTTAATCTCTATCCATTAAACAACCTAGAACAAGCTCTCTGAGTTTAATTCAATGTATGAATTATGATAAGAAAGATAGGTTGATCTAAGCAATAAACACACAAGCTCGGATTATTTAACTTAGGTTATATTCTCCAATTGTAATCTCTGATCACAATTTTGCTACTAATGATTAGAAATTCAAGACAATTACGGATCAAGATTTTCTAGTCTAGCAATAGACAATATCC
Source organism: Boswellia sacra (assembly GCA_013180625.2). NCBI lineage: Eukaryota > Viridiplantae > Streptophyta > Magnoliopsida > Sapindales > Burseraceae > Boswellia > Boswellia sacra. The sequence goes on along the minus strand of SNVD02000899.1, from coordinate 3,575 downwards.
AGATTATATTCAGTTGGCCACCCAAATACAATCCAGCAAGCAATCATAAGCATTAAACATGGGAAAATACAAGCAACTTCAATTAGAGAATTGGATAACAATTCTTGCACAATCAATTCATAAAAACCATATCAAGGGCTTTGAAATCACCCTCAACCAATTCAGATTTAGTTACACATGTTGAAGAACGTGGTAAATACAATACAACATGGAGACATTCCAGAAAATGAAAGGGAAGGGAAAAACTTAGCAAATTGATGTAATTCTCTTTGGATTGTAGTTCTTCCTCTTTCCAAGCTTCCTTTCTCCTTCAAGAACTCCAAGAGATGAAAGAATTCCAGAGCTGCAGCCTTCACCACGTTCTCCCCTCTTCAAGTTTATGAAATAAAACCCTAAAATGTGTTTAAATACTCTGCTACAGTAATGTGCTACAGGGTCCCGTATTATACATGCTACAGTGATGTGTGGAATTACATTTCTACACTTCTCACACTGTTTGGATTACAACTTTCGGTACACTGAATGGATTCATAAACCGTAAATTTCTCCAAAAAGTAGACTTCGAGAGCTTTTCAACGGTATATGATATGTCATCCGGTTCATTGTATATCAATACAATTAAATCCGAGAAGATGGTTGACTAGCAGAGATGAAAATGAAGGGTTTTACTCCATTTTTGTGCAAGTTGCTCCAAAACTCCTACAAAAATCAAAACCACACAAAAACATAAAAATACCAAGGAATATAGCAAAGAAACATGGACGAATTGATATAAAAGTAATACATAAATAGACACCTATCAAATTCCCCCACACTTAGACTGTGCTAGTCCTCGAGCAACTAAAATGATACGAAACAAAACTAAACCGAAACAGAATCAGAGAAAAATTAAAACACACCAATGCTTCAACTTGCAAATAGTCCTCAAAGATTGTACTTAATTATAACCCAAGGAATACTTCAAAATAATGCACTTGATCAAGAATTTTATCTCAAAAAATAGTTTCGCTTCACTACAATTCCTCAAGTGTGTGTGTGTAGAGCCATTCTCACCTAATCACTTGTAACCCGGATGAGTTTATGCATAAAAAATGAATCATATTTAATATTGAAGATGTGTGTATAAATGAACTCCATAGGCTTGCTTTTCAAGTCACTCTCCACTAATGTAGACATGCACAACACCAAGGATCAAGTAGGACTTTTATTAAGCTTGTAACGTTTGGCTTGGGTGAAGGTATGATAAAGGATAATAATTAGGCTCAAATCACCCAAAAACACATAAAATCATTCAATATTATGTGGAGCTCAAGCCCATGACATAAAAAATTCATTCTTATTCATCAAATGACTCTCCCAAACTTATTCAGAACACTCGAACTCTTTTTTTTTTCCTTTTTTCTTTTTTTTTGTAGAAAGCAAAAGAAACTACACCCCCACACTTTGTTGTGTCATTCTTTTTAAGAACGCCCAAAGGTATAGAACTCTTTTTTTCTTTTTTTTTTTTAACTGCAATTCCACTCCCCCACACTTAAACAATACATTGTCCTCAATGTTTAAGTACGTGGAAGAAAAGTACAGATTTTTTTTTTCTCTTTTTTTTTTTTTTTTTTACAAACATAATAAAACTCACTTGCATTGCTCATGGCACAATCTAACCTCCTCTAACTTCCAAAAACCAGAACATAGCTCAAAATGTAATTGCGAATGATTTACATGCTCATAGGTAAGGGATAAACTGTTTGGAACAAATTCAATTAAGGTTAGGAAATCTTTTAGTGAGTTAACAAAGAAAAAAGTTTACAGAGCTCAAAGGGGTAACTAGGGATCAATTTTAGTCAAGGTTGGCTCTTAAGGCTCAAACGATCCAAAGATGGCCTAAATCATTTCCCTAATGTTGCACAGTCTAGGATTTCGCCTCGAGTGACCATCAAACAAGTTCTAGAATTCAGTGAAATCTGGAGAAACACTTAAATTACATAAACTTTCTCTAAGTAAACAAATCACTCAGTGATAATGGCTCGGTGCTCAATTTTGTGCAAGGAATCAAAGGTAAAGCAAAAACTAATTAACATTTCAAGCACAAAGATCCATGCATCATTTATCATTTTCCAAGAGTTATTCTTAATTCAATCATTATCTTATCATCGATCCACAAAATGCAAGAAAAGAGGTACGTGGCGTTGTTACACCTGAGTCAAGATTGTATATTTCAACAATCCTTAGGACCAGTAGCCAGCAGACTTAAGGTTTCCAGCCTATATACCTTTATTATGAAAGAACAAAACAAGATACAAGACACTTCAAACAACACGAAATAAATAAACTACAGATTTATTTAGAGAGAATGCGTTTCAAGAGTTAAGAAAACCCCATATTCTGCCATTCTCAGGTTTTTCCACAATTGTTTTTTTGAATCGAAACTGATAAAGATAAAAACACATAAAAACTCTAAATTACGCAAAACTAAACTCACTCATAAAATAACAAAGTTCAACAAGTCAGCAAACAAAACCAAGTTAGTTAGAATGGGTCTAAAAAGTTTAGAAGTTAGCCTCCTTATCAGCCATTATGGATTTGAAGAGATCCGAATGCGTTTCAAGAGACTTAAAAACTTTTTAAGCCACCACTCTTACAAACCGAGATTAGAAATATTAACCTGGGACGAAGAAATAAACCGAAAGCTCAAAAGAAATAACATGAAAACTCTCAAATAAACACAATAAAAAGAAAGGCACACAACAAAGCAAACCAGCAGATAGAAGGATTACAGATGGAGGGTTAAATCTAGTTGACGCCTTTTGTTGCCTTCTCCAAACCAATTTATCCGAGCCCTTGTTGGATCAGGTGAATAGACGAATTCTTGTAGTTTGTCAATTAACTCTCCTGCAGTTGAAGCTGTAACCAGCAATTGCCTAGCTGACGGTGAGATGAAATTTTTTTCTACAGCTTGATCAAGAAAGGACAACAAACCATCAAAAAAATTATTAACATTTAACAAACCAATGGGTTTCCGATGGATGTTTAGCTGTGCCCAAGAGCTGATTTGAAATATCTCCTCTAATGTACCATAACCACCCGGCAAAGCTATAAATGCATCGGACTTAACAACCATATGTGCAATACGCTCATGCATACTAGAGACCTGTAACTCTTCCCCGATTGTGTTGCCTACGATATCTCGTACAGCTAATGGTTTAGGGCTAATGCCGAGAACTTTGCTCCCTCCTAGGGATGCAGCTGTTGACACACACCCCATTAACCCAAGACTACTCCCTCCATAAATCAAATTAATACCCCTCGCAGCTAATGTCCTACCAAGATCAAGAGCTGCTGTGGTAAACTCTCCATCTTTACCAAATTGCGATCCGAAAAATACGCATATATTACGGAATCGCCGAATTGGTGTTTTCTCCATTTCTACAAGTGCTCTAATCTTGTGTAAGACACGTTAGATATTATGCTTTTTAATTGCAAGACAGGTTATGGAATGACATATGAAAATATGCAGAATGTATATATACACCCATAAAACTCTCAAATGTTGACACATGGGGACATACTTTCGGTGGGGG
>SNVD02000898.1:0-14138 GCA_013180625.2 Boswellia sacra | reverse complement strand
GTCTCTATCATTGTTGCTGTCAGAATCTGATTTTTTTGTATCTTCTGTAAAGTTGGTTATGCTTTTCTCTTGTGAGTACTTTGCATAATCATCCAGATCATCAAATACTATATTTGTAGATTCCATGATTGCCTCAGTTCAAAGATTATAAACTAGAAAAGCTTTGCTGTTTTGAGCATATCCCACAAAGACTCCTTCATCACTTCTTGGATCTAATTTGCCTAACTGCTATTTGCCATTTGAGATGTAACACCTGCATCCAAAGACATGAAAATATTTCAAATTAGGTTTTTTCCTTTCAAAATTTCATAAGGCATCTGGTTAGTGCCAGGTCTTAGAAAAACTTTATTTGAAATATAACAGGCTGTGCTTATTGCTTCAGCCCATAGCCTTTTCGTCAACTTCTTGCTATTGAGCATCACTCTAGCCATCTCTTGAAGAGTTCCATTCTTCCTTTCCACAATGCCATTTTGTTCAAGAGTTTTAGGAGCTAAAAATTCATATTCAATTACATGATATTTGCAAAAGTCAGCATAGCTAACGATTTCAAGCTCCTTGCGATGATCACTTCTTATTCTCACTATCCTGCCAATGTTCTTGTTTTGGTCATTTTCAAGCTTAACACAAAGATTTCTGAAAGCTTTAAAAGTGATAGATTTTTCTTTAATAATATCAACCCAAGCATATCTAGAAAAATCATCCACACAACCAAATATGTATCTCTTACCTGTAATGCTTTCAATTTGAATAGGACCCATAAGATACATGTGAAACAAATCAAGAATTTTGTATGTGCTAAGATGTGGAATGGATTTGTGTGTACTTCTAATTTGCTTTCCCATTTGACATGGTCCATAAATTTCATTGACATTGTCATCAAATTTAGGAACTTCTTTTACAGCACCTAACTTAGTTAATTTAACCAAGTCTTTGTAATTTAAGTGTCCTAATTTTTGATGCCACAATTCTAAATCCGAAATCTTAGTTTGAAATGCAATTTCTACCAAATAACAATTGTCTGAAGATCTATTTCATTCTGAAATGCATTTACCAAAATTATCTAAGACCATGCATTTGTTTTGTGTGAAATTAACAATTATTTGTCACCACATATTTGACTAACACTAATTAGATTAGCTTTGAAACCTTCAACTAGCAAGATATTTTGGAAGTTGGGTAGGCCTTTGACATTCAAAGTGTCTTTACCAATGACCTTACTCTTTACTCTATCTCCATAAGTGACATTTCCTTCCCTGCATGCTTCAAAATTTTTCAAAAACTATTTATTTCTAGTCATATGCCTGGAACAGCCACTGTCAAAATACCACAAATTATTAAAAGAATGTTTAAAAGTAGTAAAAACAACTTTATAAACTGTCTTCTCTTTCTTAACCCACTAAAGTTGTGACTTTGGTAACTGTTTGAACTGTTTTGATCTTTTATGCAAAAGATTCAACAATTTAAAGCATCTAGGTCTAATATGTCCCTTTTCACCAAAAAAACAACAAGTTGGAATGAATTTTCTTACCTTTTTGGGATTGATTTTGAAAGAGCTCAGAGGAGAAACAAATGTTTCATTGCTTTTTGAACTAGGACTTGACCTTATGGAGTTAGGTTCAAAAATTTTACTTGATGTTGAAGCTTTTACAAACACTGTTGTTGAAGAGGATGCAACATTACCTTCTGTATACCCCAATCCATGTTTGTTGAAATTGTCTCTTCCCAAATTCAAGAACTGGTCAAGTTTGGCTGACTCAATTCCGAGTTGATCAACACATTTTCTGCTCTCAATCAATTCTATTGTAATTTTCTCAATATGTGTTATTTTGTTTATCAAAGCAAGCTCTAGTTTTGTGATCCATTTTTTAGCATATGATTTTTCACATTTCAGCACTTCAATCCTCTTTTTCAAAGCTTTGATTTCCTCTTTTTGACTCAACCATTCACTATAAAGTGCATTGTAAGTTTCTTGCAACTCTTCATAGTATTCTGGATCATCTTATGTGTCTAAATGATCAACATTGGTTCTGCAGTGTTTTGTTATGTCAGTCATAATAGCTTTCCCTTTCTCAGCTACAGAAGTTGTAAATGCAACAAAATTACTCATGCATTCTTGATCTTCTGAATAAGATTCTGATTCATCACTCCAGGTAGCTATCAAGCCTTTGTTCTTCTTTTTGAGATTAGCACACTCAGATTGAATATGCCCATAACCAAAACATTCATAACAGTAAATCTGTCCTTTCTTATCAGGTTGCTTCAAATTCTTCTTGTCATTCTCCTTGTTGAATTTCCTGAACTTGTCTCCACTTGAATTTGAAGGTTTTGCTTGACTCTTTTTTCTAAAATTCTTTTTCATGAACCTGACATAATTTTTTGTTACAAAAGTAATGTGTTTGGAATCAGTTTCACCAAACTCATCATTACTTTCATCATCAAATTTTTTAGTTTTAACATTGAATGCAATGCTTTTCCTTTTTTGCTTCCTAGTACTTTGATTAATTTCAAAGTTTTGGAGAATACCAATCAGTTCATCAATTCTCATCTTATCAGTGTTTTTAACTTCTTTAATAGCTGAAATTTTAGGTTGAAATTTATCTGGAACAGATCTGATTATTTTGCTAACAATTTCTAAATTAGTGTAAGTTTTGCCAAGCATGTATGCAGAATTTATGATGTGACATAACTTAGAGTAAAATTCAAAAATTGACTCATCCTCATGCATCATCAAATTTTCAAATTGAGAATTCCGTCTCATTAATTTAGATCTTTTAACAGATGCAGTACCTTCGTGTTTTACCTTAAGAATGTCCCAAGCTTCTTTGGCTACTTTGCACCTTGAAATCTGTCTAAAGTTATTTAAGTCCACAATAGCAAAAATTTCATTAAGAGCCTTTGAGTTCCAGCTTGAACATCAGTATTCTTCATCAGTCCATTCCTCATCAGGTTTGGGTTTAAAATCACGAAAAGCATTCAACTTTGTTGGCAGTGTCCATCCTTTAAGCACACTGGTCCATGCCGTATCATCAAAAGATTTGATATACATCATTCTTACTTTCCAATATGAATAATTACCATCATCAAGAAAAGGTGGTTGTGTTCCAGATCCTCTATTACGAATAAACTCCATCCCTCCAAAACAACGTGATTTTTTCTTCATTTGTATATTAGTGAACCTACTCTGATACCAATTGTTAGTTCTAGAAGTATGCAGTTATAAGTAATATAACAGTAAACTGTCAAGTAAATTGGCATGAGAGGATTTTACGTGGTTCAGTTGCAAAACTTACATCCACGGACAGCTTTAGAGCTGCAATTACTAAGTTCTTATTTATACAATCTTTAGGATCGTTTACAATGCTGACTCACTCTCACACACTGACCTAATCTTTGTAAACAAAATCTCGCCAAGATCTTAAACTCTAGTGATACTGATCGCTTTTTGTCGCTGATAACTTAACAATACATTTTTAAATAAATCATAACCACGATGTCTGACACTAAATTACATAAACACTTAACTCGCAAGTTCTCTCAAGTGTATACTAACTCAGACAGACCTAATAAAAAATTCATGCACGATTACAACCTCTCATACATGAATAAAACACTCATAAAATCAAATCAATGAAGCATTCCAATTTGTGTTGAAGCTCTCCTTTCAATTCCTGAATTGCAGTGACATAGACTCACCCAACTAACATCTATGTGTTATGTAAACATAACGTTATATATATATTGGGATGCCTGATCGAAATCTCCTTAAAACCATGTAAAAATCCTAATCAAACTCTTATTAGGATAAAGACAAATATAATATGAAGTGATATAAGCAACTTATAAAAGAATTATGACACAAATAAATATTCTCCTATTTTGACTTAGATATATTAAATAATGTTCTAATCTAAGAAGATATTTATTATAAATCAAATACTTCCTAAATTATACTTCTAGAAACAGTAAAATAAGAAACAATAAAATATTCTAGTTTTATCACAAGTTGGTCTAAAACAATCATGTGCATGGCACATGCAAGTGTGTCAAATGTTAACACCAACAACAAGTAACAAATAAAAAATAAACACTAAACCTTTCATATTTATTTGAAACAAAATCAAAAGAATACAAAAGGGTTTTGACTTTCTTCTCTTATGCTTCTTCTTTGTGCCCTGGCTCACTTCATCTTCATTCTCTCATGTAACTCCTAGAATTAAAGCCTCACTGCCTCTCCATCTATCTTGACTCTCCACGGTTCACATCTCCAACTTCTCCATTTCAAGCAAATTCACAAAATCCCAAAATCAAAACCCTAAACTCACAAATGGCAAAATTGAAATCCTAAGTTTTATTTTGAGTGATTTTATTCGACATAAACTCCTCACAACGACATATCACTCTCGGAAATTGTCTATAATATAAGTTTTGAATGTTTAATGTTTATAATATAAGTTTTAGTAGCTATGGATTTAAACAATTAGAAGCATAAATGCAGTTTTGTAATCTTAAAAGAAATTTGAAAAAAAATTAAAATGAGTTATTTAAGTAGCATTATGTGCATCTCTATGCATGACAAACACTCAATTTGATACACACACATACATATACATACAGTAATGCTCTAATACAATCTTTCGGATTTTATTTCCGACCAGCTATTTTTAACCCTCAGATTTATCCTAGGGCTTAGAGTTAATATGATTAAAAAAAATAATGATTTAGATGTCAGATAAAAGCTTTTTCCATTGTTGGTAAAAACTAGGGGTGAGCACAAAAAGCTGACCCGACCAAACCCAACCATACCCTATTGGAGCAGATATTGATCGGGTTTACATATGATTTTACATGAAATTGGGTATAAAATGTCAGAACTGATTAGGTATCAAGTTGTATCAGATTTTCTTTAAGAACCCTGAAGTAATACCAGACCCAATTAAATGTTTGAAAAATAACAAATATGCCACTTGTCATCATATCATTAATATAATAGACTTGTTCTTGTAAACCCTACCCTAAAGGATAGTCAATATAAATATATTCTTTCCCTATTAAAATCAAAACTCCAGCCGCCCTATTAACTCTTTCTTCATCCTCTCTTCCTCCTTTCTTCCCCCTCTCTCTAAATCTTCATGTCGACACCACTTGTAATCTGGTTAGCCAATCATGTCTTCTCTCGACCAAGCTTAACTCTCTTCTTCATCATGTCTTCTCTCAACTACTCTAAAGTTATGACATCCACCCTTCAACCTCTTAGCACTCATCTCTTCTTCCTTTCTTTTTCTTATCTTTAAACTCTCCATCTCCACTGTTGACCATGCTATCGACTGCCATAACTGTTCCTAATTGTCTAAAAAGAATTGGTAATTTTGAGAGTGGGGTTTCGTAGATCGCTGGTTGGTAACATTGATGGAATGGTGATCGTGCATCAAAAGATCAAGATTTTTCTGTTATTATTTTTTTATTTTATATTCTTAAAAATTTTGAATATAACCTGTTGTTATGCTACTGCGAAAAAAATTGAAAAAGCAAGCAGCTTGTGCCACCTTCGTTACTTGTGTTTGTAACAAAATATGTGATTTTGATATTTGTGTTTGTTGATAGTACCATATTATGCTTTGCATAATAAACTTTAAGGAATGTGTTGAAATTCATAAATTTTAGTTTGTGCTAATTTGAATTTGTGCAAGTTTGAAATTTAGAAATTTGAATTATGATCAACCTATTTACCTGAAGAGACCCTACTCGACGTGACTTGATCCGACCACCCTTGGCTATCTTCGTTTATTCACAATTTTCTACCCAACCTCGAGTAACTTTTTCACTATTTGAATAAGTGTTAGGTCAAATGCATCGGGTCCAAACCCAACCTGGCCCGACATTGGCCCACCCCTAGTCGACATCACTTCCATTTAAGCTAGTGAGCAAAGGGATTAGATGTTTTGTTAATCAAAATCTTTGCAAAAAATGTGTGTGTAGGCATTGGAATTTTGCCTATGATATGAGGCCCAATGATGAGACAAGGTACCATGGTCAAAGGCATTTGACTCCTAGCCAAAGCTTATGAAGTTAAAAAAATGTCAAAAAAAAAAAAAAGAAAATAGCCAAAAAAACAAAAAATTGTAAGTTAGAAAGGGCCAAGTAGGCACCAGAATAGGCAGAATAGGCGCACACCTGTACAACCTAGAGGCGTTCATCTTGGAAGTTTGTAGACTCTTTTAGAACCACCCAAAAACCCTAAAAGCCACCTCGAGTAGGCATGGCGCCTGACACATCCAAAAAAGGATTGTCTCCCAAGTATAGGAGTGTCGAAGTAATAAACCCGGTGAGACCGGGGTCGATCCACGAGGAAGGAGATTTTAGCGTTACAAATTATAGGATAAGCAAATGTGATATGGATGATTCAAAGAAATAACAAGAGAATATCAATAAATATGTAAGATGGTAGGCGGTATTACCGACCATTCAAATATAAAACAAAAAGCAAGAGAAGGTAAAACCATCCATGGAAATAGGTGGTATAACCAACCATAGTAAATTAAAGAACAATTTCATAAGGTGGTAGAACCTACCATAGTAAATAAATAAAAAGTTCATAAACAATAGAATAATTAAAATACAAGAGGAATTAACACAATAACAATGAAGGCTAAGGTTAGGGGATCCGCCATTGATATTTCAAATAAAGATAATTAACCCATTTTAGTTATATGAATTATATTTGTTTCATTACCAATATTTATACCACTTCTTGTAAATGGTTTCAAGCATCCAATGTGCCAATCACCATATGTCTACAACAAATCAAGGTTCCTAACTAGATTCGTGTCGGTAAGGAAGAACCATACATCATCTAGAAAGGATCCAAGCATTTGATGTGCCAAGGATTGTCGACAATGGATCAAGACCTCCACTTTACGAGTGGTGTCAAGATTGATTAAGAAATAAATATAAATCATATTGAATAAACATTATAAGATTAAGATTATTAAGCACATATTAAGGGTTAGAGAATCCCTATTCTCATATCAAGGGTTTCACCCTTTCACCTTAGCAAAAGAGAAATTAGAAGAACATTATAATAGAAAGAAAATAAAAAGCAAGAAAAAGAAAATTCATTAACAACATAAACACACAAAACACAATACAAGATCCTAGCCAAAGCCAAAATGTTCCAGCCAAGGCCAAGATGTCCCAATGGGTCACAAGACACCTCTATTTATAGATACATCCAGGGGCAAACTTGTCAAATTACAAGGGCATAATTGTCAAATATTAGTTGTAAATATCTTTGACAATTAGGATCATTAGGCACCGACTTTTACCATCAATTTTGACATTGAAATGTTGAGAATTTTAATCACACGTCTTCATGAAAGTTGTAGATATTTCTCTCAGCTTTCTAGAACATATTGATTTGCACAATTTGGATACGTATTTTGAGAGATACGGTCCAAATACTAAGGCCTGGTCAGACTGGGCCGAGACTATAGATGGGTTCATTTCAAGCCCAATTTGGTCCACTAAGAGCCCGAATTTGATGATGCTTGTGAAATGCAATCTTGTAGACAATTAAATCAGCTTTCCAAAACATTAAGAATTGCACCATTATGATCTATAAATAGAGAGTTATGCCCATTTTACCGAACCTATAACAAAACCAAAATTAAGAGAAATTAATTCCAAAGATGCAAATGCTACAAATATGCTTAAGTTGGGGAATTTAATGACACTATTAATGCAATATGATGAACTAAACTCTTATTAAACATGCATATTTAAGTGTTCATCACACCCCCCAACTAGATTATTGCTAGTCCCTAGCAATTAAAGCGTTATTATTTATAAGTGATTTATAGAATTTTACATCCAAGGTGGTCATTATTGCACTCTCCTTGATTTTATCCAAATAAACAAACTCTCATCTGATTTTTTTTTTAAATGACTCATGTACCCTTCAGTCAAGATATCCACAAACCTTCTTTTGTGCTCAGTTGACACATGACTATGGGGCTTATTAGAAATAAGCCATATCGGTTTTAGTATTTGTTAAGGCTAACAACCTTAGGTAGGGGATATTCATTCATTTTATACATTTTTTTCTTTTTTTTTTCTCTTTTTTTTTTTTGAAAGAATGCATCTTTAACACATGTAGCGAGCCTTAGGCTAATGGACTCCCAGACCAGTTGGCCTTAGGCATTAGGTGTTCAGAACCCCTCGAGCTTAACGACTCGGTTTACTATGCGTTATTTTCTGCTTTAGAAACTTGTGGATTAGTGCAATGTTCAATCCCATTAAGCCTTCTCCTTAATCCATGTAGCGAGCTTTGGGCCAATAGCTCCCAAACCAGTTGGTCTTAGGGTATTAGGTGTTGAGGCACCCCTCGGGCTTAATTGCTCGAATTAAGGAGGTTACGAGACCAAACTTATCCACAATTGCTCTCTTCTTTTTTCTTTTTACTTTTTTTTCACTTTTTTTCTTTTTTTTTCTCTTTTTTTTTAACTTTCCCCTTCCTTTATGTTGTTATCCTAAACAAAACAAAAGAACTCGATATTACAACATTTCATTTTGCGACCCACAATCATGCATCAAGGTATGTGTGTGTGTGTGAAGAAAGGTTCATGAATACTTGCTTAATGAGTACATAAGCACACAATTTTTTTTTTTTTAATGATAAGGTTGTGAGAGTTCATAGATTTGAATAATTCAAAGTGAAATGAATAAGACCTCCTTGTTATAAAATTCAAAATAAAGACTAACTAAATAATATCAAAAAGTCTTCAAAAAGCAAGAATAAAATGACAAATTGGTTAGAATGGGTTTCAATGAGTTCAAAATTGGTCTCCCTACTCTGCCATTTCCTGATCCCAGAATGCGTCTCGAAGAGGATTGAACTCCCTTACACCGCACTATGAATCTAATTACTACTCGCTTTTTTTTTTTTTGCAAGAAAAATAAAATTTCAAGACACACTTTATCTACTATCCTTCCCCCCCAACCAAATGAAACATTTTGTCCTCAATGTTTAAATGTAGAGAGATACAGTATAGGAGACATTACATGAAAAGCTTCCTGTTATTCAAGAGAGATGACCTAAAAAGACTCCTAAAATAACCATGCTAAAAATAAAATAAAATAAAATAAAGGACAAGAAAAAAATTACAAACGGAGATTCAGATCCAATTTGCACTTTTTGTTTTGCTCTCCTGCCCAATTAATTTGAGTACTAGCTGGGTCAGGTTCATGCTCAACTTCTTGTAATTTGTCAAGTAGCTCACCAGCAGAAGTGGCAGAAATAAGGATCTTTCTCGCTGAATGAGGGATAAAATTCTGTTCCACAGCTGCATCAACAAAACTTATCAAAGGATCAAAGAAAATTTTGACATTCAACAAACCTATGGGTTTTTGATGGAGATTCAGTTGGGCCCAAGAGGCAATTTGAAAAATTTCTTCAAGAGTGCCAAAGCAACCTGGTAAAGCAATAAAGGCATCTGAATTGATGAGCATATGTGCCATGCGTTCATGCATAGAGGAGACCTGTAAATCCTTCCCAACCGTTTTTTCAACAATACTTTCTACAGCCAAAGCTTTAGGAATAACTCCTAAAACTTGAGTACCCCCTACATATGCAACTGTTGACACACAAACCATTAACCCGAGGCTACCTCCCCCATAAACCAAATGACATCTTTCTTTTCAGCCAGAGCCTACCAAGAAATTCGCACTTCTACGAACTCTTCACTTTTACCTGGTCGAGATCCAAAGAATACACAGTATCCTTTGGATTCGACATTGAAGTTACCTCCATTCTATGTACTCTACTAACTATGTGTGAAGAAGAGAACAAGACATGTGGTATTTATGGAGTGCAAAAAGGTATGCTAATGATGATATTTATCTAGGTAGCTCGGTTGTTTGTTGAAAAAGTTGACAATAATGCATAAAAATTCAAAAGATGATGAAATAAGACACCCTAAGTCAAACAAAAGATACAAATTCAAAAATGACAGCTATGAGGTATTAAAATTCCAAAATGATGGCACGCATGCATATGTACAGGTAGTTGTGACTGTGGCTCACATCTTCCTCTGGTTTTACGTCCAGAAACGGCTTAAACACCCTCTATGAGTTGGGGATATGCTTTCCCATCTAGTTTTTCTTATAAACTGGCAAACAGGGTCGTTTTGAGTAGATCCCAAGACTATAGCATTCCTGATCATCTCGGAATTGTGTCTATAATTTCAAAATTTCACGCTGCACAAGTCCACAAGAATGCGTCTCAAGATTCAATCGGATATCATCCAAAGACTTCCTACTCAGTCCATTCTTGATGAACTGTAGTTTATCCTCTCGATTATTAGACAAATATCCAAGGAGCGGCAACGCTGGTTACAAGTCCATCTTGCACATTTGGGACAAATTTGTAACCTTTTCGCTCTTCGCTTTTTGGCGTAAGAGCTTTTTCCCAAACTGGCATATGGGAAATAGATTATCTGAAAAAATCACAACGAGGAATCAACCTTGGCTTCAATTAACCATCTTAAATCAGCAGGAATACCCTTACGCATAACAACCTTATAGTCTTGCTGCCCGAGCTTTATTAATTTAAGCAAATCATTTTGAGGAAGAGAGGAAAAATGTTTGTGCAATTTTGAGAGAATGGTATCCATGTGAAGAAAATGAGAGAGAAGGAAAGAAAATGGATGCAAGGTGAGCAACAGTTTTTAGAGAACTGAAAAACCGACTTTAAAAGCCACGGAGTACCGTATCCGCCACTTGACCGGGAAAATTAATCCTTAAAAAGGATCAATTAAAGTAATGGACTCTTCGTTTGGGTCAAAATTTTCAAAGAATGGTTTTAACTGTTGTCCATTAACTTTAAACACATTACCATTCTTTGGGTTCTCAATTTCAACTGCTCCATGAGGGAAACATTTTTAACAATGAAAGGCCCAGGCCCAACGAGGACGAAGTTACAAGGAAACAAATGCAATCTTGAATCATACAAAAGAACTTTTTGTGAAGGTTCAAAAGATTTTCTAACAATGGATTTGTTCATGAAAAACCTTCATTTTTTCTTTGTAGATTTTCGAATTTTCATAAGCCTCATTCCTGATTCTTCAAGTTCACTTAGTTGGAGTTTACGTAACTTGCAAGCATCATTCAAATTTGTGTTGAATGTTTTAATAGCCCAATAAGCTTTATGCTCAATTTCCACAGGCAAGTGACAAGGTTTTCCATAAACTAGTCTATAAGGTGACATTCCCAATGATGTTTTAAAAGCAGTTCGGTAAGCCCAAAGTGCATCACTAAGTCTTAAAGACCAATCATTACGATTTGGGTTAACCGTTTTTTCTAGGATCTGTTTTATCTCCCTATTAGCTAATTCAACTTGTCCACTTGTTTGTGGGTGATAAGGTGTAGAAATTTTATGGGTTATTCCATATTTCTTCATTAAAGTTTCAAATGGTTTGTTACAAAAATGTGTACCCCCATCACTAATAATGGCTCGAGGAATTCCAAATCTACTCAAGATATTCTCTTCAAGAATTTGACAACTGTTTTGTGGTCATTGTTTCGACATGGAGTTGCCTCGACCCATTTGGAAATTATTCTAACTGCAACAAGGATAACAAAAACCAAATGACGGTTGGAAAGGGTTTCCTATAAATCAATACCCCAACAATCAAAGATTTCACAAACAAGAATGATTCACAAGGCATCATATTTCTTTTTGAATGATCCCAATTTTTGACAATTTGTCACACGTTTTGCAAAAATGCCCATGTGCATCTGTAAATAGGGGGCCAATAAACTCCATTGTAAGATCCTTAAACAGGCTGTTTTTCTAGCTGAAAATGTACTCTACATGCTTCACGAATGCAAAAAGTTAATGACACTAACTACCTAATTAGTCAGATGGGGCCATGTTCTCATTATTGTATTCTGGCCAAATATTTGAACAGATATGGGTCATCCCAGTAAAAATTTTTCACCTCGGTGAAAAAATTTTCTTTGTCTGAGCATTCCAATGAGGTGGCATTTTCCCTGTCGCAAGAAAATTTACAATGTTAGCAAACCAAGGTACAGTAGCAACAG
Source organism: Boswellia sacra (assembly GCA_013180625.2). NCBI lineage: Eukaryota > Viridiplantae > Streptophyta > Magnoliopsida > Sapindales > Burseraceae > Boswellia > Boswellia sacra. The sequence continues at coordinate 2,042 of SNVD02000898.1, read as the reverse complement.
AAAATAAAAAATCATCAGGAAAAGAATCATTGATAGGTGAAGTTTCAATTAATGTCTCTGTCGTTAGTCTTGAAAGATGGTCAGCAACGACATTTTCGGCTCATTTCTTATCCTTTATTGTGATGTTGAATTCTTGGAGCAATAAGATCCACCGTATCAATCTAGGTTTTGCATCCTGTTTAGATATTAAATATCTCACAGTTGCATGGTCAGTGTAAACAATTGTTGGAGAGCCAATTAAATAGGATCGAAATTTGTCCAATGCAAATACTACTGCAAGTAATTCTTTTTCAGTTGTTGTGTAATTCATTTGTGCATCATTTAAAGTCCTACTTGCATAGTATATCACATAAGGCTTACCTTCTTTTTTTTGTCCTAAGACAGCACCAACGGCATAGTCGCTTGCATCACACATCAATTCAAAAGGCAAGGACCAATCAGGAGATTGCATAATTGGAGCAGTTGTTAAAAGCCCCATTAATGTATCAAAGGCATTTTGACATTCTTGAGTCCATTCAAAGGAAGTATCTTTTATTAAGAGGTTACAAAGAGGTTTGGATATAGCACTAAAATTTCTTATGAACCTCCTATAAAATCCAGTATGCCCTAAGAATGAACGAACCTCTTTAACTGTTTTTGGTGGAGGCAAATGGGAAATTAATTCTACTTTTGCTTTATCCCTGTCTCTTATACACATCTAGATGTGTATAAGAGACAGGGCTTGAAGTGAACCCATATATAAATGAATTTTCTCCAATTCAAAATAATACTTTTTCTACACACCTTTTTAGGACTTTTTCTAAATTTTCAAGACAATTATCAAAAGAGTTTCCAAAGACAGTAAATCAGCCATGAAAACTTCTGGTAAACAGGCTCAAACCCATGTCACTGGAAAATGCTTAGACATGCATCTTTGAAAGTGGCTGGGGCATTACAAAGTCCAAAAGGCATTCTCCTAAATGCAAAAAAGTGCAAAAGGGGCAGTGAAATGGTGGTCTTTCTGGTCTTCAAGGTGAAATGGGGATTGATAGTAGCCTGGAGTATCCATCAAGAAAGCAGTAGTAGGGGTTTCTTGTTACTCTTTCAAGAATTTGGTCAAGGAAAGGTAAGGGAAAATGGTCTTTTCTAGTGACAGCATTTAATTATCTATAATCAATGCACATCCTTCAACTATATGAGACACGAGGTTGGCAATAATTCACCGTTTTCATTTTTAACTACTGTAATGCCAGATTTTTTAGGTACTACTTGTGTAGGGCTTACCCACTTACTATCAGAAATAGGATAGATAATTCCCACATCAAGTAGTTTGAGAACTTCAGCCCTAATGACCTCTTTCATGTGTGGATTTAATCTCCGTTGAGGTTGTTGAGATGTTTTGGCATTTTCCTCTAAATGTATTCTATGTGTGCAAATTAAAGGGTTAATGCCTTTTATATCTTTTAAAGTCCACCCAATTGCATTTTTATGCCTTTTAAGCCCTTCTATCAACTTACCTTGTTGCTCGCATGTGAGGGATGAAGAAATTACCACCAGATATGTCTGATTCTCCCCAAGGTAAGCATATTTCAGTCCTTCAGGTAAGGGCTTCAATTTAACTTGGGAGCTTCATCTTCCTTGCTTTCATTCATTTGCCCCAATTCTTCAAATCTTGATTTTGAGCCTTTTTCCATCACCTGTGCACAATCCAATAAAGAACATATATTAGAAAGATCATGTTCTAGTTCCATACTTGATTCTAACGAATTCACTAAACAAGTTTCCAAAAGGTCAGAAGAACTCCCTTTTTGGATGTGATCTTCCACAATAGATTCGATCATATTAGCCTCCTCAATTTCATCTTCTTCGTCATGTGGTTGTTTGCACATATTGAAAACATTAAGTTCCAATGTCATGTTCCCAAAAGATAGCTTCATGACTCCATTCCTGCAACTAATCAAAGCATTAGAGGTAGCTAGAAATGGACGCCCTAAAATGATAGGAATTGAATTACATACTTCCACTGGTTGTGTGTCCAAGACAATAAAATCTACTGGGTAAAT
>SNVD02000897.1:0-14006 GCA_013180625.2 Boswellia sacra | reverse complement strand
GCTTTCTACTATCTGGAGGAATTCATCCATGTGATTCTGATTGACTATTCTATCGACTAATGTTATTCTTCTTTCCTTGTGAGTTACTAAGCTATTGCTAAGGTGCTTGTCACTGATTCGTTCAAAAATTCTTTCAATAGCTTAAGGTTGATTTAGAGTTTTTCTTCGCTTCTCTCTCTCTTTTTTCTCTTCTTTCTCTTCTCTCACTTCTTCTTTTTTTTCTCTCCTCTCTCTCTCTCTTTTCCTCTTTTCTTTTTCCTCTTTCTTTTCTTTTTATTTCTTTTCCTTTTGCTTTTTCTTTCTTTTTCGTTCTTTCCTTTCTCTTTAGCCCTTTTACCGATCCGACTATGAATCTTCTTCTTTTTTCAAATATTATGTTCAATGTGACCTTTCATCTTCAAGAAAGATTTTATTCTTCAAGGTGAACATCAGATTTCTTCTTCAAAATCCTTTTTCAAGGTAGACTTTAAATTCCTTCTTCATGATGAGCTTCCTTCTTCGAAATAAATGTTTTCTTCAAGGTGAACGCCTTCTTCATGGTAAATATCTTTTTTTCAAGAGAGGTTCTTTCTTTAAGATGGATGCCTTCTTTGAGGATGATACCTTCTTTGAGAGATATTTCTTCTTCAAAGTGAACATCCTTCTTCAAAGGAGATACCTTCTTTGTGGTAGTTACCTTCTTCGAGGGAGATTCCTTTTTTAAGGTGGATGACTTCTTTAAGGAAGATACCTTTGTTGAGGGAGATTCCTTCTTTAAGGTGAACATCCTTCTTCAAAGAAGATGCCTTCTTTATGGTAGTTGCCCTCTTCGAAGGAGATTCCTTCTCCAAGGTAGATGCTTTCTTCAAGAGAGATGCTTCTTCAAGGTGAACTTCCTCTTTCAAAACAGCAATTCTTTTCCATTGTCTTCAACTATGGCAATTCTTATTTTTATGGTGATCATTGTTCGTTCCAGACATCTTGTACATGGTACTACTTGAATTGCTTGAACACATCATGCTCCTTAGGTGATCATTAGGTCTCATCGAGATTGAGCTACTTGATCTAAGTAACTTCCATATCATGCTACCTCCATTGAGACTGACTTGCTGATCCTACTGCTTCTATTCCTTTAGGTGATCCTTTTTTGTTTGTGGTTACCCCCAGTATTTCATATTGTATTGTGATTCTGCAGAAGTCAGTCACTTCTAGACTGTATACCATTCAGGATTGTGCTTCTTGCAAGAAAATATTTGATTTTTCATGTATGTATGATGTCTATTTTAATAATCTTTTCTAAATACATGCTTCTTACTTAGACTAGACGGTTCGCCAGCAAATCGAGTGTTTAGAGCGAGAGGTTGAGCGTCTTCAGGCTTAGGTTGCTGCTTCTTTGATTGATGTTGGTGATGATGAGTGAGGACTATCATCATCAGCCTTTTATTTTTTCCCTTCTACTTCTCCTCACACCTTCCAATACCTCTTCTCGCGTCGTTTAAGGCCATTCTTAAAGGCCCTCCAACCTCTCTTAAAGCGTCTAAAGGATGATGAATATTGGAAACGACTTGAATCCAGCGGACTCTACAATTTGAAATTCCTTCAACATGTAAAGCTTGACGTTCCTTTTCTTAAGAAATGCACAACCTTCTGGGATCCTTATGATCATGTCTTATGCTTCAATGTGCAAGAGCTTTTCCCCTTGTATGAGGAATTCTCTGTTATACTCGATTGTTATTCATCCAGCTTTGAAAGCATCATTCTACCTATTGTTGAGACAGCGTCAATATCTGATCTCGTCAACTTCTTTAGATTACCAACTTCTACCATTGGCATTCACACTAAAGTTGGTAAAGTGATATTTCCTCCATCATCCTTTTACTTGAGATGACGGATAAGACCTCGCCCAATTGGCTTTGTCTTCTTTAGTTTTGCCTCCTTGCATATTTTCTGCTAGTCGCATTAGACGGTCTTAGAGATCTACATCTTTTGACTATCATTCCTTAGATGGACCTGGTTTCATAATAGTTCTCTTGGTTTCATAGTAGTTCTCTTGATTCTAGCTGAGACATTGATCGGATTGGATTGAGTTGGGATTAATCTGAGTCTAAGGTTTAGCGGTAGTCTTTTACTTGTTTATTCTCTAACTTTTAACTACTAGCATATTTTCTTCTTCTTAACATGTTTTCAACACATCCAATATCCTCCGACAATAAGTTGAAATGCTAATATGAGTCATGCATCAATTAGACTCATATTTGAATTCTTCAAAGATTTCTCAAATTCGATAGTTCAAAGGTGATGCATTGACGTCGTGATTGTTCATAATTTCAAATATAATGCCAAAATTATTTCATTCAAGATTCTTTTTGTGTGTGTGGGTGTGTATAGCCAATCATGCTTCGCTTTTTTGAAACTCAGATAGCTTTATGTAAATAGAAGCTAATCATTAACCTCTAATGAAGAAAGACTACCATAAACCTGCTTTTCACAGCACTCTCCACTAATGTAAGCTGATCACAACATTATGGATCATTAGGGCTTTATTAAGCTTGTACTATTAGGGTAGGGTCAAGGTATGATAAAGGAAACTATAAGGTTATCTCCCCCATAGTTATTCTAGGTTTTAATTGAGAGCATCAATTTCTTTCATCTGTACTTGTAAACTTTGAGTTTTTACCCATTATGTTTACTTTTTGAGCAATGGGATCAACACTCGTCTTTTCTTTTTCTTTCTTTTTTTTTTCTTCTTCTTTTCTTTTTCTTCGAGCTCAAAATTACACAAAACTTGTCAACTTCCTTTCATTCTCCCATAAGCATGGCTCTCAATGCTTTTTTCTAGAATACTCATATGCTATGAGTGAAGTGTACTATGTAGAAAAAATTTTCCAGTGTTAGGATAAATTTTATGGTTTGACCGAGAAAAGGCTTAACCAGGCTCAATGGGGTACACTAGGGACAATAAATCATGATTAGCTGGGCTTGAAAGGCTCAATCGATTCAAAAAAGCCCTAAATCACCTCCCTCATGTGAAGCCCTCGGGTGGTGATCAAATGGGTTCTAGAGTCTTATGAGATCTCAACACAAACCTCTATTCACATAAAGTTTCTCTAAGTGATATAAAGAGTTCCATATTCATGGCTATTGTGCTCAAATGTTGAAGAATCAAGAATGAAACTCATCTAGCGAAAAGAGTCAAGCACACAAACAATACAATCTCACGTATTACCAAAAATCTATTTCCAATGAGTATTATGATTTCATCAATGATCATGAAATAAACTCACAACTTAAAATTCAAATAACATTCTTAAACAAAGCATTTAAAAAAAGAACATTATTCTTTCTCTAGGTTAGTAATCTTCTATTATTAATCAGGTCTTGCATCGTGCATGCAATTATACATCCTCGTCATCTGTTCTACTAGTTTGGTTGTTCTATCCTTGATTTCTTTGACGGTAGTTATTGCTTCTTTTCTGTAGCCTCCAAATCTTTTATTTGGGTGCCAAGATCATACAAGTATTCAAATGTTTTAACTGGAAAGCCCGCCAGTCTATCACTAAAGGTATGGGCTCCATTAATCACCATGCAGACCTGATCCTTCTCGACGAGTCTGGTGGTTATCTTGATAGCCTTGGCCCTCTAACGGATTAGATACTTTGAGAAGGTCTTGCTGGGCTTCTAATGCGTTATCTCCAAATCCCTCAAGGTTACCCCTAGTTGGGTATTCTGGTGATATTCCTCTACAGATTGTTGGGAAACTCTAAATCTTCTTAAACTCTCTTAGGGAGGTCATGATACTATGCTACCGCATCATCTTCTAAGGATAGCATGAAATACTTCAATATGTGCCCTTTGTCAAAAGAGTAGTAGCTATGACAACTGCACATTGCCTCAAGTGTGTCTTTGGATTGCTCTCTCTGTTGAACTTGGGCAAGTCCGGTAGGCAAAACTTTGGAGGCAAGTCTTTATCTCTAATGAGCAAGATGTCATCTAGGTCTTTGACCCCTTTCAGTCCCTTCTTCTTTAAGAGAGATTGGACCTTCTCTATGTCTTTGGCCAACTGCTTGACCGATTCGGGCTTTTCTTGGTTGATTGGGTTTTTCTCCCAGTCCCTGCCTTGGCTTGTCTCACCATTATCACCACTATTACCCTCGGGTGGAGGCTGATTTATATGGTTGGGCCTATTTTAGAGTGCTTCAATAATTTGGACCATTTGTTCTTGGAGTGCGGTCATATTAGCTCTCAATTGGGCCATTTCAATAATTGGTGTTGTTAGGTGTAGCCATTTTGTCAACTGGTTCTTCTTGCCTTGTTAAATGACCACTTCAACTAACCTAAGCTATGATGGTTGCAAAACAAAGGTGTTAATGTCATATATGCATGCATATATGCATGGTTATACGAGTCTCTTTTCCTAGGATTTTTGGCCTAATTCCTAAGTCATCATCATGGGTTATGGGAATGCCATATTCTCTATCCTAATTCTAACATTCATGTTGATGTTGGATTCTTCATGATAATCATAACATGGTTTTCTAAACGTCATGATAATCTTAACTCATGGCACATGTTCCCATTTTGTTCTTATAGATGACATGACATGTGACATTCGTTCATGGTTCCATGAGGTTTTGAGTTGACATTATTTTAATCATAGGGAATTTACATCCATAGACATGCATTTCAAAATGGGTTTCAGATATTCATCATATTAGAAATTTCTAAACTCGTTTATATGAGCTTGAGTCTCAAGGGTCTAATGGTCTGGGCTTCTTTGAGCGAGAGATGTCCTTTTAGGTCAATCTCTTTTTATACAAATTCAATGGTACATGCTCAAAGGTGGTGACACCAACATGAGCTGTTTAGGGGTCGAATGGAGCCAAAGACTTCTCATTGTCGATGCTACACGACTAGTTTAGGCAATTCATGCTCATTGTGTACAAATGTATAATGATGCAAGGACTCATTATACCAACATAAGGTATTAGAATTTGGTATCCCCATTGGAATCAACTTCTCTTATCCCCAATATATTCGCCACTGTGGACGGGGCTTTTATCCCACCAGAGCATTTGCGATCACAACACTGTGTCAAAGCCTCTTTCGAGAATGAAGGGAACACAAATGAGCCATAGGCACGTCTAGAGAATGGAGTCATCACCTAATTATTCAATTGGGAATGAATATGTCAATATAATCCCTTGCTTCAGGACCTAAACTACCATCATCCCTTCAGAGATAAATTCGTGAAATTAGGTACGAGTCATTCAGCTCGCCCGGATCAAAATCCCACCTCCACTAGGAAATACCAAATAATAACATCTCATGTCGTTACTTAGTCCACTTAATGTTATTCATTTTATGCACACATTGTTCATTTTTATCTTCGTTAGACATGTTAGGTGATTATTCAATCAATGACAATTATAAACATCCATAGAAAGAGGAAAGAGAATGGATTACATTTCCTTTCAAACATGGGGGAAGAGAAAAGAGGCTTGCATCACTTCGTTCTTAAAATAATGACATTCATAATATAACTCGAAATAAAAAGTATAATTTGTTCATTCGAGACCTAATAGTTGATGAATTCCTCATCACCATATGTGAGTCTATTCAATTTTCACTGAACCTCTATAGGTACATTCATACATTCAAAGTATGTTCATATATGAATTTAGTTATTCTAAGTGATTGTCCCTTAATATCAATGTGAGTCCACCACCACTTCATGACATCAAATAATTACACTTCTATTATGATGCAAACATTCATGCATTCATAAGTAAACAAATTATAAATCATATAAAGCCATAATCTAATATCATGACATTCTAGCTTAGATTTGATAAATTCTATCATGGTAATTTTACCTATTGCTATTCTAGCATTATTCATATCAATTGATGGCATTTCTAACCTAATCATCGCTATCATGGCATATTCTATCCTAAACATGATATTCATGGCATATTATAGCCTAATTCAAACAATTGAGATCAATCATAGCATCCAAGGGCAAAATGATAATTCTTACCTATTTTATGCTATTTCCTAGCATTCATCAAAGCAAATATAAGTCTTCCTTGGCATGATTCTAATCTTGTCCTCCTAAGCATGATTCTAAGCATTCGTAAAGCAATTAAACTTTTAAGCATAATTCTAGTAAAGAAGAGATAATGGACTTACCTCGACACGCTTATCCATCTCGCAAGACAAATTAGGGTTAGAACAATTCATAATAACCCTAGCATGCTTTTAAGCATAAAAATAAATCCTATCATGCTTATTCTAAGCATAAATAAACCTAAACATGCTTAATTCTAAGCAAGAAAATAAAGAGGAATGATAAGAGAGATAAGAGAACCTTACTCTCAAAACGTGCCCTTTTCGAGTTTAGAGCGATAGAACGCCTAAAAACTTTAAACTAGAAAAGACTCTTTAAATTCGCAAGTATGTGTTCAAGAGAAGGAAGAGAGAATTATTCAAAATTCGGTGTCTTGAGAAGGGCGCCAAGGGGGGTTTATATAGGTGAGGGTTGAGGTTGAAAAAGGAAGCAGAAAAGAAAAAAGGAAGGTCTAAATAAAAAATTCTCGAAAAAACATAGCCAACAGTCGGGCAGTTGTTGGCGAATCGCCAGGCAGTTGCTAGACGGCCGAGGGGTTGTTACTCAATAGTCGAGTGGCTATCAGATAGTCGGGCGACTAATGGTCAACAGCTAGCCAGCTATTTGACAACCGGGCGGTTGTTCTCCCGTAGTCCTTCTTATTTTAGCACTTTGCAGTATAGTCCCTTCTGACCTTCATTCGTTTGATCATGCATAACTTTTCTAGTTTATCTCTGATTTATGATCCGTAAATTTTTATGAAAACTATACATCCGTAACTTCACAACGGTATATGATTCAATATAGGATTCATCTTGGATTAATTTTTGTGATTTTTTGAAGTCACATGTCAGTTTTCAAGACCTTTGATCAATTCCTTCTTACCTTTCCTTTCTTGGCTTCTGAGAGCATTCTAGTAATTTCTATTACTTAATAATTATCTTCATTTCATCATCAAGCCTCAAAAATTCAGTGTCTATAGATGCGAACATCATCTCAAATTACCCATACATCACAAAGCTGTGAATATCTTCTCTATTTGCTTGAGCCAAGCCTCAAGAACCAAATAATCTGTTATACCATGAAAGGTAGTTGGACCTAGCTTCCTAAATTGCTATAGAGTTACTATAGCTTCACCTATTATAGATTGTTTCCCTCTCTATTATCACCACACCCAATATTACGATTAGCCATTTGTGCTACAAGACTATTTTGCAGCTCCATGAGTTAGTAAACACGCACATCCATAGAGGATTATCTTGAGCCATTTCTTTAATAGTAAGATTATCATTAGCCAGATTATTGCCACTTCCAGTTCAATTATTGTTACCCCCTGAGCTAGGAGCCTTAGTATTCTCATTAAGTGGCGACATCTTAGGCTAATGTAACATACAAAATTTAATAAATCAAATAAATGTTCTAGATTTTATTAAATAAATAAATAGATAAAATAGAAGTCTCAAATCACTATCATATGATCATTTATCTAAGAATCTAATTAGCAACAAACCCAAATCCAAATCCTAATATTTACTTTCTACAATAACATTCATATGTCACATTTAGGGACTTTAGAATAAAAATGAATTCTCATCCTATTTGGAAAAGGGTCTAAGCAAGTTTTCTCTATGTCTGCTCCTTTAATATCTTCTGAACTTGTAACTTCATTACTTTGATTCTCCATATCCTCACATTGGCCATCCTCCTTTGATTTTTGATTTTCTGGTAGCACCACCACCGTGGCGGACTTGTCAGCGCTAAAGATGGAACTATTGGGTCCACATCCTAGAGGAAAATCCCTCACCGCGAAAACTTTCTCCTCGATAGGTATGCCTTTTCCAAGGGCTTCTCTTGTGTACTCGAAAACTCAAAATCCTCACTAGCCATGATCTCCTATTAGAGTAAAAAAAAAAACAAATTTGTAGGATCTAAATTAAGTGAGAAAAATGCAAATATAGCTCTAAGTCTCTAATGTTTTATAGTCTACAGAATCATATACCTAGGCTTTGATACCATAACTGTAACGCCCCAAAACCGATATACAAATATTAATGCTAATAGGCTAGGGAATTACTAACAATAAGTCTAGAACAAAAACTTCAATATTTTATCTTATTAAGAAAAGTAACAATTACAAATAACATAAAGAAACATCTAATTTAATATATCTCTGTTCAAAACAAAGTCTTACGTTCTAAAGTTCCAAACAAAATTATAATAAACAAAAGTCATCTTATTGCATAATTTCCTAAATGAAATAAAGCTTCAAAATAAACTCGCAAGCTCAACTATTAACTTCCAAAACTATTTTGCAAAATGTTAGAGATGAGGGGTGAGCCATCAACTTAGTAAGTAAAATCAAACACGACTATTTAATATCTTAAAACAATTATAAAAAATATCATATAATTCATAGTATAATTCTTCAAATCTAGAATCATATACTAATAAAAAAACATAGTCATAAGCATTTAAATGTTTAAGATCAAAGGAACCATATTCAATATCATTAAAGATCATAGAAAGCACTCATCAACTCATGTCACATAGAGTCACCCGTAATCCTGGTGACCCAATTAGAATTTAGACAATAATGTCACCTGTAATCTCAGTGACCTAGTCAGAAAGTCAGACAATAATGTCACCCATAATCCCAATGACCCAGTCACAAGTCGTCTACACACTAATATCACAGTTGGGTTCAAAGTTCAGAGTTTATAATAGTATCCAGATACTACGGACAATGGGTCAAAATATTTCAAAAACCATGGCAAATGACACGATACTGAAAGTACATATTCTAATTAATAACTTTTTGTAGATAATAATAAGTTCATCAAAATATCAAAGCTACTAAAAACATGTCAAGGAAAGGTGTTATATATATTCTGATTTTCGTAAAAATAGTTTGTTAAAAGTTCCTTTCACTAAAATGATTTATAAAATAAAAGTGGTTTTTGAGAATCAATCAAAGGCTTTGCTAAAAGTCTCATTCCATAATTTGGATTCTAAAACAAAAAATAATGCATATAGTATCACAAAATACTTTATAAAATATCAAGTTATTCATTAAGAACACGTTACACTTTAATTACAGTACATATGTATGATGCTACTTACCTTGATCAATCCAAAAAGAGAGATATCTTAGCTCTTACTCATCCAACAATTGTCCTAAATTATAACCAGAAGACATTTTGATAAAGTCATAAACTCAGCACCTAAAATATCCTACAAAATTTATATAAAAATTCATAAACAAACCATTCTGCCTAAGTCTCATTCACTGAATAGAGGCGATTCCAGAAATTTTAGAAATTTATCTATTAATCCGATTAGCCTAGGATTTTGCAAAGGCAACATAGACACATCAATTATTCTATAGAAAATTAATCAAATGAAATACAATCAGAAACTATATTTTTATATATTTTTGTTTCCTTTTAATAAGCTTTGCCCAAATTTTCCAAATTAACACGTTTCAAATTAAAAAATTCAGAAAAATTATTCCATAAGTCAAAAAATCCCAAAAATTCATAGAAAAGTATATATCATCTTATAAAGCCAGCATATAAAATTTCAGAAATTTTTTACTCGTTTAGCATGTGAAAAATTATTTCGTAATTTGTAACATACATAATCTATAATGTTTTCTAGAATTTCAGCAGAAAGTACAAAAATTCATAATAAATTGAAATATTAACCTTTTCTTTGTCAAATAAAATTCTTATTTTTTACCAGAATAACATACAAGAATTATAGATTGAAATTCAATCTCTAAGGCTCTAACTAAATTTGAAAATTCTAAATTGTTTCTTACACCTCTGCAAAAATCCTAGTGTAAATCTAAGTTACATAACTTCTAATAAATAATCATTACATCAAAGTAAGGAGAACATGATCTTACCTTCAAATTCTCTCAGTTTGAAAGCCTCCACCTAGCCTTCATGTTTAAAACCCTAACTATAGTTTTATAATGTTGTTTTTATACTCTATGTGAAAATAATGAATGTATCTTAATTATATCAAAATAAGAAAAGGAAAAGATAATAGTAACTTCTTATCTTTTTCAAATTTAAAACCAATTAAAATTACTAATTATCTCTAAATCAATAATAAATAACTTATATAGCCCTATAGTTATTATAATTATACCACTAATAGAAGATTAATCTAACTCTACTTTAAAAAAAAATTATGGATGTTACATTTATTATTCATGGTCTACAATGCTTTTTTTAAAGTCTCCATTTGCGTGAGTCCCTAAGGGGGGGTGAATGTAACATCCCACATTGCTTGAGAATAAGATGTGTAAAGAGCTTTTATACCCCATGAACTCCTTAAGCTGTTGGAGGCCTTTTGGGTTGCAAAGCCCTAAAGAAAAATCATGATGGACTTTGTGTCCAAAGCGGACAATATCCAACAATGAGCCGGGTGTTGGGCTTCATGCGCACGCGTGGGGGCTACCTCTTGAGAGTTTATGTAAATCACAAAGTGTCACACACAGTACAAAGTGCTACATGTGGGCAGAGATGTGACAAATGGTATCAAAGCCTAGTCTGAGCCGGGATGTGACAAATGGTATTAGAGCCTAGCCCAACCGGAAATGTGGGGTGTCACCCTGGGGGATTCCTAAGAGGGGGTGAATGTAACTTCCTACATTGCTTAGGAATAACATGTGTGAAGAGCTTACATACCACGTTAGCTACTTAACTTGTTGGAGGCCTTTTGGGTTGCAAAGCCTAAAAGCAAAACCTTGATAGACTGTGTGTCCAAAGCAGAGAATATCCGATAGTGGGACAGGGTGTCGGGCTTCTTGCGCACGCATGGAGGCCATCTCTTGAGACTGTGTAGGGGCCTCCTCTTGAGGGTTTATGAAAATCGTAAAGGTTACACACAATAAAAAGTGCCACATAAGTGCCATGATGTGACATAAATATTCTTATAAAATTCATTTATAACTAATTTGTACATAGCCTAATATTTTGATGAAACATTATTATCTATTTTAATTTTATATTTTGATCCTCTATATATATTTTTATAATTAGTTTATGGTCATTTAACTTATTTATATATCAAATTCGTTTAAAAAATAACTTATTTACCTAGCTATAAACATTTAAATGAATTAAATTCATAATAAATTTTAGTACGGAAATATTTGTACTACGTGAAAGAAAATCCCAAATGCAAATAATATATATACAAATAGGAAAATTTGTGTGTGTGTGTGTGTGTGTAAAATTATTAACTTTCAGACATTTTAATTCAAAATATTGAAATAAAAAATAAATATATCATTCTGATTTTTATGTTCAGACTTATTTAAAAAGAAAAAACAATTGATCCCTAACTCAAAAACCCTATGTATAATTTATTGAAAGGTAAAGTTGTAATGGAATACAAAATTATAGATCAATAAATAATTGTACTTCATTTATTTATTTGATAAGAGTATCCATAAAATTTACATTTGGAAGATTACTTTTACGAGAAATTCATATTTTAATGAGAGATAATAAATTTCTAATTTTTTTTATCCTTCCAAATTTTATGCTTTAATAACAAATAGTTAAGTCTCATCATTTTCAAACAAATTAAATAGAATGACCTAAATAAATGAGTTTATCCCAACAATTTTATGTCTATTTACTACATGGCTTAACCCAAAAATCCATGACAATACATAAAATCAAATTTGGGCATGAACTTTTATGAAATGAGATTTTTTTTCCAATAGTAATCTTATGGGACTGTATTGTGCTCAAGTATATAGCACCGCCACCACCAAAGGCACAAAACTCAATGAGAATAATATTAAAAAAAAATGAAAGAAAAAAAAATAAAGATTGTTTATCAAATATATTACCTAAAAAGAGAACTTCTTTTGTTACTTTAATTTTGAAGCAGGGGTATATCTAAGAAGGTAGGGATATGGCTATTTTTGAGATTATAAAGGGTGTAAAGAATAAAAGTGTAGTTATTAATGGAAGAATCTCACATAATCATTCACCATTCAACTTAACCTTCATTCTTCCTTTTTTTTTTTCCCTTTATGTGTGATAGATGACTCAGCCTTTGATTCATTTCCTCTTTTTAGTTGTTACCATTACTTTATTTTCCTATCTTGTATCCAGCTTGCTTGTAAATATGTATTCCCTGTATACCAATTTTGATAGAAAGTAGTTAAATCTATTCATTCACCATATTCCATATGGTATTAGAGCCAAAATCACTGGCTTCTTATCTTTTTTGTTTATGCTTCATACAAACATGTCCAATTTAGAAATAGAAAATATAAATATATCTAATATCTAGTCACCATATTTTCTTCATTTGTCGAATCATCCAAGGGCCATTCTTCTTTCTAATGTTTTGACAGTTGAAGTTAATTTGTCAACATGGAAAAAATTCATGAAGATGGCATTGAATGTTAAAAACAAATTTGGCTTTATCGATGGTAGCATTCAGAAACCTTCATCAACTTCTCCAGAATTGAAAGTTTGGGAGCAATGCAATGATATGGTTTTGTAATGGATGCTCAATGCAATCACGAAGAATCTTACTAGTAGTATAATTTATTTTGATACTCCACAATCTCTATGGTTGGAATTAGAGCAGCGACTGTCTCAAAGTAACAATCCACGTATTTATTAACTCAAGAAGGTCACATGCAACCATCAGCAAGAGCAATAATTGTTATATTGTAATACATTGAAATCATATTGGGTTGAGTTATCAACACTAACCACTATTTCTTCTCGCACATGTGGAACTTCAAATGAATTGCAGGGACTGCACGAAACTAAAAAAGTTATTCAAATTTTAATGGGTCAAAATTACTCATATTCTCAATTACGAGTTAAATCTTAGCCACTGACCCTTTCCCAAATGTTGGAAAAGCCTATTCAATCATTCACCAAGAAGAATGTCAATGTCTTGTCCATGTTTCCAATCAACCATCCATTAAATCCACTACTTTATTATTCAATAATAAGCCTCACATGGCTAATTGGTCAAATCAACGTCAACATAACTTTGGACAAGGAGCACAAGATACATAAAAAACGGGTAGAACTTATGTGATCATTGTGAAAAACATGGTCATATTAGGGCTAAATGCTATAAAATTGTTGAATACCCACCGAATTGGAAATCTTCAAATCATCATGTAGTAGCTCTTGTTAGCACCACGCCACAATAACAAGATGAGCTTTTTTCCCATGCTATTTAGAATGGGTCATCATCATCATCTGGATCTTATATTGAAATTCCTGGTCTTATAACTGAACAATTTAAACAATTGTTATCTATACATTCAGTAACTAAGCAATCACCCACTGCAAACTTAGCTGGTAGAAAACTTCCACTGCAAGAAAAAATGCTCATATTTGGTAGTTTTTGGCCGCCAATATATACTTATTTGGCGGTCTTGAAAGCGCCACCAATGGCACCGCCAAATATAGTCAATTTGACGGTTGGTTAACGTGCCAAATATGCACCTGACTATATTTGGCGGTTTTTAGCCGCCAAGTATAAATAGTTTTACAAATTAAAAAATATATATATACTTGGTGGTTTTTGGCCGCCAAAGTATAAATTACTATATTTGGCAGTTTTTGGCTGCCAAGTATAATAGTTTTAAAAATTAAAAAAATATATACTTGGCGGTTTTTGGCCGCCAAGTATATATATTTTAAAAATTAAAAAAAATATATACTCGACAGTTTTTAGCCGCCAAGTATAACTTATTTTGGATGATAGCCTCTTTCACTTAATATATACAGAAAACTAGCTTCAAAATCCTAAACATGGACATGAAGCATTAACAGTCAACCATGATAGAAAGAATTGAATAGTATAACACAAATAAAAAGAAATATTGCCCCAAATTAAACCTAAACAATAAAAGACATTG
>SNVD02000896.1:0-14120 GCA_013180625.2 Boswellia sacra | reverse complement strand
GTCCGCGCCGATGACGGCCGTTCGCCACGCGGCTCCTATATTCATGGCGACCGACCACAGGCCACTCGGCCGCACACTCGCTCGTGCGGCTGAGGTTGTCGCTAAACGCGAGCTAGCAAGACTCTGGTTAATCCATCATTCAGATCCTCAAAGGTAAGATACGCCCTGGGCACGATAACTCGCTCGCATGGACGAGTCTCCTCAAGAGATCTCGGCCTGGCCCGGGCCGCAATCTCACCTCACGGCGTCCAGCTGGTGCGAGTTCATTTGCATAATCATATCTTGATATTGCAGGCGCCGTTCGGTCATTGTTGTGTGGCCAAGCGGCGGCGCGCAAGCGAAGAATCTCGCGTCTGGCCACAGATTCGTCTTCAGCACAGCCCACAGCCGAGAGTGCTCAGGAGGGGTTTGATTTTCATCGATCGCGTCGAGCGCGAAGCTTTTTCGGCAAGTAATCGATCCTGTTCGAGAGGGACAGAGAAAGAGAGAGAGAACTCACTCAGATTTCCGGTTTACACTTTGCTCAATCGCCGATCGGCCGCCCGAGGTTGCGCGGGCTAGACTTTACCTGGCGGCACCGTATGGAGTTGATTGAAAGATCGGCCTCGCCAGATAGAGCCCAGCACCACCACTCAGCTGAGCAGCGGAACTCAAGAGCCCGAGCGGGAGCGCGGCGCCGAGATTGAAGCGCGAACCGTTCATTTCTTTATCATCGCTGGCGATCTAAATAAACAATTGATGGGTCCAGGTGTCGGGCGACTCCTTATCTCAAGTCGACACGCGTCCGCCTAGCCAATATTCAGATATGCTAACCGCCGCTGAGCCCTTATGATAATGCGCCACCTCGAGTCAAGAGCGCCCGAGATCACTTGGCATGAGCAGAGCGGTGATCACCAACTCCCACACATATGTTGAACACTGAATCCAACAGTTCGTTGTGTGTATGAGACCATATGCATCGCGAGTGGCCTAAACTAGCAGCTCTGCGACATCACCATGCCACTCCGATGGGTGGGCGGCCTGGAGCTTCTCATAGCTGATCTCGTGTCACCAACCAAGTGATGCAGCTTCCATCTATTGGCCATTCACTAGGGAGTGGAAGCCACCAGACGGATCGGATCTCTAGCGGTTCGACTTAGTGATCACAGGTGAACTCGATGTCTCACGGCTGGCGCGCGTGGCCACGCTCGATCTGCCCCCTTCACAGCTGCAGGCAGGCTGCCGCGAGCGGTGGCGCGGTCGCCCTGATGCAAGGCGCGTCAACTATGAAAACCTCTATCCTGATCTGGACCGATCAAAGATCAAAACTAACCAAATATTATCATTTTCGAACCTCAACTATTCGCCCGCTTCATCCACGTCCAAGAATTCCCTTCTCCATAGGAAGTACCTTTGGAGTCTGTCCTGTCACTGTATGAGAAACTTTTTCCTGTAATATTGTGACTCGCAACATTGGACGTGTCAAAGTCGCAGACGCCATGTCGCCTTTTTCTGACATCTGAATATTGTCCATTCCTCGTGGAATGTGCCATCTTTACCGACTGAGATTATTCCGCCGACTCATAATAGTGCCGTACTTATATACACCACATAATAGTGTCGACATCATCGCCACGTCCCTTCGCCCCCCCCCCCTACTGCCCCTTTCTCAATCCAGATTATTGTTCACACAGCAGTTATATCAACTACGCGCCGCCCACCAACACAATATGACGCGATACACAGTCTACAAATTTACAAATATTGTCCACCTATCCCTATCCCTTTGCCTGATGCTCATATTTGTTATTGGTTTCTCATTAGCCGGCAGGGACTTTTACAAGATCCTAGGTGTGTCTAAGACTGCTACCGAGTATGAAATTAAACGGAGTTTTAGGAAACTCGCGATAAAGATGCATCCAGACAAAAACGTTGATGACAAAGATGCAACAAAAAAGTTCCAAGATCTGAGAGAAGCTTTCGAGGTGTTAAATGATCCGAAAAAGCGCAAGCTCTATGATGAGGGCGGCGAAGAGAAACTCAAGAAGATGTCCAATGGATTCGGCCAGAACAGTGGAATGGATCCCTTCGAGAACTTTTTCGGAGATTTCTTTGGCTTCAGTAACGGCGGCGGGAATGAAGATAAGGAGACACCTCGAGGCTTTGATGTAACGGTCGACCTGTGGGTCACTTACGAGGAGCTCTATGTCGGTCAATTTGTCGAGGTACAACGAATAAAGCCAGTGTACAAACCTGCAAAGGGAACAAGAAAGTGCAACTGTCGTCAGGAAATGATTACAAGGCAACTCGGGCCGGGGAGATTCCAAATGATGCAACAGCAGGTTTGTGATGAATGCCCAAATATGGAGCTGACAACTCAAGAAAAACTATTAGAGGTTGAAATAGAACCTGGCATGCGAGAAGGGTCTGAACAAAGATTTCATGGAGAAGGTGAGCCGCATATTGACGGCGATCCTGGTGATCTTAAAGTCAAGATAAGAACTTTGCCCCATCCTATATTTGAAAGGAGAGGCGATGACTTGTATACTAATGCAACCATTAGCCTTGCAGATGCACTGACAGGTTTCACAATATCTCTTCGGCATCTTGACGGCCATATTGTTAAGATCAACCGTGAAAAAGTTACTTGGTCGGGAGCCAAAGTGAGAAAGTCGGGCGAGGGCATGCCTAACTACGAGAACAATCATGTGAAAGGAGCATTATTTATTACATTCGACATTGACTTTCCAAAAGGTGAACTTACCCTTGAAGACAAAGAGGCAATCAAAGGTATCCTTTCCAAGTACAAGACACTGAATGGTGATGTCAAGGAGGAAGAGATAAGCAACAACATAGACTCGCCAAGTAGGAATGACTATAAGTTCTACAACGGTCTTAGAGGATATTAGAATTAATCCATATTAGATCAGTCCATAGACATCAATCTCTTATTGTATCCATCATTGCTCTGCAGATCATTGAATCTACGGGGGTTGTATGGCTGCCTTGACGAATATCTGTTGTCGAACTTATCATCGTATCCTGTAGAGTAAAAGTCGTTAACTCGACGCCTCCTCGGGCGACTCGAGCCATTAGATTCTGTAAGGATATTTCTCATCGAGGCCAGATGTTCTAACTCTGTCGGCACTTCCTGATTAGTTAATCGTAAACGTTTTGATTTAAAGCTTGTGGCCATGTGGCCGTGTTTTCGTCGACGAACGAGATCGCGGTGCCTTTTGCGTTTCATGTCCTGGCTGTTCGTCCAATCCTGTGGATGTAATCCTCGATATTGTTGGGAAAATCAAAGTTAATAACGTTATTGATGTCGCTGATATCTAAACCTCTGGCTGCAACATCAGTGGCGACGAGAGTGTTGCATAATCTATTCTTGAATAGACGAATCGCGTGATCCCTCTGATTCTGGCTTCTGTCTCCGTGGATAGAGATAGCTCTGATGCGGGCTCGCATGAGATGAATAAGCAGTTGTTCGGCCATCCTCTTTGTGTTTGTAAATACAATGGTCCTTGGTTCTTGATGATCTTGTTTAAAATCCTCGAGATATCTGATCAAAGTTTTAAGCTTCGCTTGTGGCGAAATTACTTTGACTATCTGAGTTATGTTTGGATTGGCCTTGAGTTCTTCACTGTCGACTGCGATGTACTCAAAGCTGTTCATGAACTCGTTTGCTAGATTTCTGATCTCATTTGGCCAAGTGGCAGACCACATAAGTGTTTGTCGTGTTTTGGGAATTTTATCTAATATTCTTCTTATCTGTGGTTCAAAGCCCATGTCGAGCATACGATCGGCTTCATCCAAGACTAGATACTGTATTGTTGATAGATCGACGCAGTTACTCTGTACAAGGTCGAGCAGTCGACCTGGCGTGGCTACAAAAATGTCTATATTCCCTCTCTGAAGAGCTTGAAGCTGCATGCTCCTCGACGAGCCGCCTACCAAGGCAACCGTGCCTATACCCAAGCTACCGAACTGATCTATCACACTGGTCGTCTGATTGGCGAGCTCTCTGGTTGGCGCTAGCACCAAGCACGAGGGTGTCACGTGTGTTGGATGCGATGTTTCGTTTTCACGTTCGTTCCGACCTTGTCTACTCTCGAGGGCTCTGATAATGGCGGGTATGACAAAGGCGAGTGTCTTACCGGAGCCGGTTCTAGCTATTCCCACGACATCTTTGTTCTGTAGTGCTATTGGTAGGGTTCTCTTCTGGATTTCTGTAGGCTCGGCCACATTCTGTCGATCAAGCACTCTTTTGATGGCATCTGGACAATTGTGGAAATGTCTAGCCCTGTTCAGGAGCTGGGGTCGGCTAAGTAGGATGCGCGCCGCGGTACTGAGCATTGTTAGTGGCGGCGCAGCTTTATTGTTGAATATATTCTGTCTAGTGTTGATAGAATAGAGTTGTCTATCTCATCAGTGACGAGCAGATCGTGATTTAGCAGAAGTAATGAAGAAGTTGAAAGTGAATAGTTTCAGCAGGCCTCAGCACGTGACGCAAAATATAAACATGCGCGCGCCCCATGACTTGCACGCTGGTTTTGGTTCACGCCCCGAGGCTGCGCGTTATTGCTCTCACCGCTGGAAAAAGCGAGGTGACTCGCTGGGCGGCACCAATTAAGTTATCCAAGAAGGCGCCAGACACGCAAGACTGCGCTCAAGAGAGCTCGGCAGACAATACTAATGACGACTCTCGCCACTTATGCAACGCTCGTGTCGTGGGCGTATTCGATATTGAAAGAAGACGGATGAGGAATTGTCTGTTGGTGCTCGTGAAAGGAAGATGCGTTTATTTGGGTAAGACGCGTGACGGATGGAATCGACTGGCTGGTGCGATCTACTTGGCGCTGATTGAGAGGTGTGGCAAGTCGACGCCCGGGGGAAGGGGGCGTCGAAATGTGTCGCTCTGTGCGGCTAGTTGATCGACGACGAGGGCTCGTTGGCGATGCTCGACGAGAGTCCGCAGCCAATAGACGAGCGGTGCTGAGGCGTAATCTCGCCGGACGACTGGCTGTCGTTCATCGCCAGGATGGCCTCGTCGTCGAGGCCCAGTGAGCTGGTGGAGGGCACCTCGGGCGCCCACTTGGTGTTGGGCCCCGACTTGCCCTTGCCCGCGGCCGCCGACTTTTTCTCCTTGTTCTTCGACCTGCCCATCAGGCGACTGGTCAAGTTGGCCGCTCGAGAGTGGCGGTTCTTTC
Organism: Boswellia sacra; assembly: GCA_013180625.2. Lineage (NCBI taxonomy): Eukaryota > Viridiplantae > Streptophyta > Magnoliopsida > Sapindales > Burseraceae > Boswellia > Boswellia sacra. The sequence continues at coordinate 8,931 of SNVD02000896.1, read as the reverse complement.
GATGTTCGGGCTGTTGCTGGTGTTGGTCTGAGTCGTCAGCATTCTGGATGGAGCTCGACTCTGAGTGGTACTCGCGCACTTTGTCGTCCACACGGACATGTTTAGAGCTCGGACCGCTCGTCGAGGCGGCGGCGGCGGCGGAGGCGACGATCTGGGCAGAGGCGCCAACATCGCGACGCAACTGGGCGGCTGCGGGACATCCAGGCGACCGGTCGGGACCCGTGGACGAGCTCTCGCCTTCCAACTCGGCCAGCGCTGGCAGCCGACTAGTCTGCAGGTAGGCGCCGGGCGCCAAGTGCCGCTGGCTCGCGGTGGCGGCCGCTGTGGGCGTGCCGGCCGGCCCAACAGTCGTCGGCAACAAGCTCGCCTGCTCGCTAGTCTGCAGCGGCTGCTGAGCGCCCGCCAGTCCGGCGCTGGTGCTGGTCAGATGGCTGGCGCCGGTCTCGCTGGCCGCCTGGGTCGAGCTCGAGCCGCTGTGCTGGTGCTCGCCTGAGCTGCTGTGCCTGTTGTGGAAGGCCTGCAGCGAGAACTTCCGGTGGCCCGGCTTTCGGCCGCCGCGGCGCTTCGAGATGTGCGGGTTGTCGCGGCGCATCACCTTGGTCTTGAGCACCTCGAGCTGGGTGTAGACGCGCTTCAGCTCGGCCTGGATCTCGTCGGGGTCCATGTCGGCCAGATTGATGCTGCCAATGTCGAGCGCCGAGTTGGTGAGCATCGCCTGCTGGAGGCGCGTGGCGTCGTTCAGGTGATGGTCGTGCACCTCGCACGAAATGTGGCACCGATGGCGCGCGCCCGAGCTGCGCTTTGAGTGGGCGCCCACGCCCAGCTTGGCGCCGGCGTAGTTGCCCTGGCCTTGGGCCGGCCCGTCGCCGCCAGCGCCACCGGCGGCGCCTCGGCCGCCGTTCACCTCGTCGGCGGGCCGGGACCGCCGGCGGCGCCCACGCCCGCGAGGCCACCCGCAGTGCCGAACAGGAGGCCGGGCTTGTTCTTGCCGATCTCCCAGAGCTGAGCGGTCGGTGGGCCGGTTGGCGTGGGTGTGGTAAGGCGCCCGAGAGATGTGTGAGTGTGTGGAATAATTGAGGCCCGTTAGTTAAGAGGCAAAGTGTGCGACGAGCAGACTAGACCAGACCACATCGAGGCAGATGAGATGCGGGCGTAATGGCTTCCACGTCGCGCGACCATCTTTAAGCTTAAGACAGCCCGCCACCTGCCAGGTGAGCCTGCAGGTGGCGACACTCACCTTGGGGCCGAATATGAGCACCACCGTGGAGGTGACTGAGAGCTGGCACCGGAGCGCGTACAAGCCGAGTAAGTGGTCCTGGGAGAGCTGGTGCCAGAAGAGATGGCGCGCCCCATAGACCACGACCGACACGATGAGCTCCACGAAGATGGCCACGCTCAGGATCAGCTTCTCCTTGTGCACCTCTCTGCTTGCGTTGCGCAACTTGTAGACCAGGTGAAGGCCGAAGATGAGCAGCGCCAGCTCGCCTGTGTGCACAGCGAGTGCGTGCGCCAGTGTGGGCGAGTTGTGAGCAAATGTTGGCCACAAAGTTTGGTGGCCGAGACGAACGAGAGGTGGAGGCGGTCAGAATGTGCTGAGTAGGCAGTGCGGGGGCTTTCTCTCGCTAGGCGCTCGCAAAGCCCAGCAACAAAGGCCATTCTTCTGGGCGCCACTTCGGTGCGCCTCTATACTCACTCGACTCGGTCACATAATCCCAGGTTAATTGTCGGCACCGAATCACGTAGACGAGCGCATCGCTGTGGGCGTCGTACTGGTGCTCGGTCTCGAGAAGGCCCAAAAAGAGTTCGCCGAACGAGTCGAGACCGCGCGCGAGGATCTCCAGCCGATCGTTGACAGTGTCTCGCCTCGGCCGACGGCCGTACTCTCGCGCGCCCTCGGCGGCCTCGAACTCGCGCAGGCCCCCCGACGGCCAGGTATCGCTATTGTTGTCATGATTAATTTGGGCATTTCTATTCTCACTGTCGTGGTCGGGGTAACGGTCGTCGTGTGGATCTGTGACGCCATTGTGACGAGTCGACCGGGTTGCCAGGCGATCGGCTCGGTGCTCGAAGGCTCGCCAAGTCGCGGGCCCATCGCTCAATTCTGTGGCCTCGTCGAGAGGCCAGCTCGCCGCCAGCGCCGACAAGGAGCCCGACGATGGTGACGAGGACGAGGAGGCGCGAGACACGAAGAAGCCATCCACCATGAGCGCCGTCCAGGCGCTCATGTAGCCAATAACTATGAACACGATGGCCAGCAGGTACACCACCTGGTCCTTGTCGCGGAGACACACGCGGTGCGCCTTGCGCGTCTGGAACTCGGTCAAAATGCGATAGAGTTTGATGAGGATGGAGCTGAAAAAGATGCTGAAACCGAGCTCGCGCAGCCAGGGCTCCAGTAGGCAGGTGAAGCTGGTGGCTTGGAAGTAGCGCGCCAGCACCTACGTGTCACACGGGCGCGAGCGACGAGAGTGGCCAGAGAGTGGAAGCGGTAGGGTAATGATGAGGGTACGCGAGGGCGCGAGTTGCAATTAGTGTTTGAGTGAGGCGAGAGTGGAGGCCGGGGGTCAAGTGAGGCTCGAGTTGTGAGGTGGCATCGGGGTAGTTGTGGGCGGCGCACTTACACTCGTGTACAGGAGGAGGGCGCCCACGAGCATAGTTTCGAGCATGAGCCAGCCGGAAGCGATGATCAGCTAGCGATGACATTCGGCGAGAGTGGGACGAGGAGATGGGCGAGTAATGATTCGTTAGCTTGAGTGCAAGAACGGGAGTGCGGGCGAGAATGGAGACGACCTCCGGGCGACACCGCTCAAGAGAGGCCCTTCGAGCGGCCGTGAGTGTCGTCGCCATTGGCAAACTTGTACTCACCCTCGACTTGCGGATGTGCAATATAACGCCAATCAGCGTCACGGTGGCGCCCGCACAGACCAGCTGGCACACGAGCACCAGCGGCCTGAGCCAGTGGACGAGCGACGCCGACGAGCCGAAGGTGAGCTGTTCGAGGGCGTTGTCGTCGCTTGCCACGAGCTGGCCGGCGTCGTTCGCGGCCGTGCAGTTGGCCGCCGGCGCCGTCGAGCCGCAGGCCTGACAATGTAGCGCCGGCCAGACGCTCACGGGCGCGCCCGGTGACCCTGATGATCCGGATGATCCAGGTGAGCCAGATGAGTCGTTTGAGTTTGACTCGTGAGCGGTGTCGGCGGCCAGCCAGCTGAGCGCCGCGTCCAGCTCCAGCCGCTGGCCGAGCAGATGGAAGCTGTGCTTGGCCTGGCCCAGCTGGTCGGCCACCCAGCGCCGGTCGGCCAGACGCGTGGTGTCCGAGTCGCGTGTCGCCTCGAGGCCAAGCCCGCCAGGCGCTAGGCGCTCAAAGAGCTCTCGCCGGCGCGCGAACCCACTGCGCGCTCGGCCGCGCCCGCATGGGGCCACTTGTGCGGGCACACACACGCGTAGGCGCCCGGCCGGAAGTGCGGGGGTGGCTCGCGCGAGTCTGGAGCTCTGGCCGGCTGGAAGTAGTGGGCGTGCAGCGAGACGCACTTTTAAGGCGCGCGGCCAACAAACAGACGTAATGGCGACGGTGAGCGGCAAGGACGAGATCATTATTATCATTATTATTGTTATTATTAGTCGTCATGTGGGCGGGCACGAGAGGAAGCGAGAGCGAGTGGATGGACGAGAGAGAGAGAGAGAGAGAGGAGCTCGAGATCTGTTGGCCGGCGGGTGGGACGATCGCGAGCCCAATCTCGGCCTTGACTTGACTCTGTGGGACCGCACAGAGGCCCTAATGGGCCTCACTTGAGACCACTTGTTAGTGGGCCAGACATGGGCTCGACGGCTAATCTGATTAGCCATCGGCTTTGTGCGTGATATCGACGGGGACGAGCGCCGACCAGGCGGAGGGTTGGCGGCCTCATTCCAAACGCTGACCTTTTGCCACCTCGCACACGCCCGCGCGCAGATTACAATGGCACAGACGGTCGGCTTCTGGGCGAAAGTTTCCACAGCAAACGAGCCGAAAGGCTCGAGCTGGGCGTCACGTCTAATCGGTGGCCACAACGAGCGCGCGGCCGCACGGCACTGGCGAGTGGTCAAAAACAATCAGCGGCGAAAATTTGTGTCTGGTCATTGGCGACGACGGCGGCGGTGACGAGGATGACGACAATCACGACGATTACGACAGAGAGCGCGCCAGTGGTTCGATGATTTGACACAAAACAGGATTGCACGCCGCGCGCACAATTGCGCCCCGGGGCGAGTGCGATGATGCAACGAGTTGTCAGGTATAAATACGTCGCTCGATTGGACCAAAGCGCGCCCGAAACGTACGAGAGCAAAGTGCAATTTGAACGAGTCCTCAGGCGAGAGAATCTGAAAGATTTGTAGGTGAGAGTACGTCCTAGATAGCGACATCAGAGAGAGTGATACACAGAGACAGAGAATCCAAATTATTTACGCCATGAAGTTGGTTCACAATATTGCGCTGGCGCTGTCGCTGGCGTTGGCGCTGTGCCAGCTGCAGGAAGTCGTGGGCGCCGGCGAAGAGCGGCCGCAAGCGGACAGCGTGGTGGAGGCCATTCAGCGAGCCGCGGGCGCCGAGCAGCCCCACGAGGAGTCGTATCAGCGCGTGTACGAGGCCTTCACCAAGCTCGTCCAGAACGTCGGCTCCAACTCGCTGGGCAACGCGCGCCGACTCGTCTCGCGCCTCAACCAGCTCGTGGGCACCCCGACGCCCGTCCAGCCGGCGCCCGTTGCAGTGGCCAAGCCGGCGCCGGAAGTGACTCGCGAGCAGCAACAGAAGCCGCAGCAGCAGCAGCAGCAGCAGCAGCAGCAGCAGCAACAACAACAGCTGGGCGACGAGCGGACCGAGCAGATACTGAACCGACTGGACCAGGTGAACAAGAACACCGACCAGCACACGCTGAGGCAGCTCCAGGAGGACGTGAACCGACTGGTGGACACGCTGGGCGACTCGTACCTGCGCAATCTGCGGCGCGTCATCGAGCGCCTCAACAAAACCATCGGCCAAGATGCGGCCACTCAGAGGCCCATGGGCGCGCTCCACCAGGCGGGCGACCGCTACAACGAGTCCAACGAGTCCACACGTCAGCCGGGCTTCCCGGGCTGGGACGAGCTGATCACCGCCGTGGACCGGATGCAAAAGTCGCTGGCCAGCTTCGTGCGCTCGTCCACGAAACTCATCACCGCCGGAAGGCGTCGTCGCTGATGAGTGGCTGTCAGTCTCATCGTCGTCGTCGTCGTCGTCGTGCTGCTCGTCGGCGCGCTCTTGACGATTGCCCTCCTCTTCCGGGCGCATAGCTCGCGACGCCTCGGGAGAAACATCGAGTCGGCGACGCCGCCAGACGCGCCCCAGACACACTCAACTATTTAACTCCGACTTCCGGTCGACCTCCGCCCTGTCCCCGCCCTTCGCTTTTTTGAATAAAGTCCCGTCTAACTCTCAATGTCCCAACACTCGACGGTCGCCATCACCAAACATTCGAGCGCACTCTCTCGAGTGGCTCGAGCGCTGCAGTCTGGCCAACAAACCGCCGCTCAGTGTCGCGCGCAATCTCCCTAATTGCTTGCGCGAGCGCTCAGGCCCGCTTCCGGTGCCGGGTATCCATTTCCATGAACTCGGGTGTGGGCGAGATCCGAGCGTGAACGCATCGATCGGATCAGATTGATCTGGAGCGCAAGGCCGCCCGAGTGGCGCCGAATCGACGAAGTGGCGCCGAAGGGGAGCCCTTCTCACCATAATCATTATTATGCCACCAATTTCAATATCGGCCGCCCGGACGAGATTGCAGCCACCACTGGCCGCAGTGGCTCGAGCTCGAGCTGATCTCTAGTGCGCTGCAGTCGTTGTTGTTGTTGTTGATGTTGTTGTTGTTGTTGTTGTTGTTGTTGTTGTTGTCGAGGCCAAGCAGCGAGTAAATACGAGCGGCCGGGGTCGCGCGCGTGCAGCCAAAGGGTCGGCGCGGTCCCGGGCGTGAATGATTAATGGGCACGAAGCCGGCAAGCCAGCTAGCCAGCAGAGCGGCACTGGGGCTGGGCGCCAGTGCCGCCAGAGCAACGAGGCTGGCGTCGGAGCCGCGAAGACGCGACTCGCACCAAAACAAGAGTGCCCGAGCCAGTGTCGAGATTGCCCGACGGGCGCGAGCAATTCGAACGCTGGCTGAAAGTGTGGCCACTGCGAGGCCTAGCGGAGTGGGCGCGAGTTGCGACTACATGCGAATTGCTTGTTTTTTGGCACGACTCAAACTCGTTGAACATTCATGAACTCGTCGTGGTCGTGGTCGTAGTCGTGATCGTAGTGGTGGTCATGCTCGTCGTCGAGATTGAGCTCCGGCCGAATGTGAGCGTGCCACAGATCCAGGGGCGAATAATAAACTAGCTACCCACTCGTTCGCTGGTTCATTCGGTCGTGCAGTCGCTGCTAGCTCGCGCGCCCATGAGCCACACAAACCAGCGACAATCATCCGAATCAAACACTCGACTCTGTATGGAAGAGCGCGCCAGCTCTGAGAGCCTCTGGAGGCTGCGTAGGCGCGCCAGTCATTACTCGAAAATTGCGCTGGCGGCTGCCGCCAACTGGCTGGCTGGCCAACTCGACAGGCAGGCGCCTCCGCGCGGGCGTCCGCCGAACGCGCTGGCTGAATACGCTCGCTGACTCGCTAATTGGCCTCGGCGGCGCGAGACAGCTGGTGGCGACACTCGCGGCGAGCGTGCCTAATCAATGCGGACGACTTACCTGACTGCGCTGGAGGCGCGCCGCGCACAGGTTCGTGTTGGCCAGGAACGAGCGGCGCCGCGCGCACTGGTCCACGAGCGAGTCCGCGCTCGCCAGGTCGATGCTTGCGAACGACACGCCCCTGTGGTTGCGCCCACAAGGCGGCGGCGGCGGCGGCGGCGGCGGCGACGCGAGATAGTCGCGAGAGTGCGGGTGTGGGCGTGAGTGTTAGTGAGTTGCGGGTCGGATTTCGGAATCCCAGTTGGTCGATTGAGGCGGCGCGACTAATCAGGTGCGAGCCACCGCCGGCGACGCCAATGCCAGGCGCAGGCGGCCTCGCAAGGGCGCTGGTCGCCGCCTCGGATCAGGTGAGAGGGCGCGTCGCGCGGCCCTCGCGCAAGGATGAACTCGCGTGAATGGCGCTAATCTGATTTGTGTCTGCCAGACGCGTCGCCGGAAGTGGGCCAATCTTGAGTGAGAGGCCATTGTTTCGAAGCCGACGGGCGGTTTGTTTGCGCACAGCGGCGGCGGCGGCGAGAGTCCAAATTCGATTGAGGCGTTGGGGCCCTCGCTAGTTGGCCTCTGGACTGGCGATGGCTTGGGCGGGGGGCGGGGGCGCCGACGTTCTGAAGTGGAGCCATTTCGGGCGCCCGCACATAAATGAAACGCGAATATGTGCGCGGCATTTCCGTGGCGGTGGCGGTTTACATTCGCTTCTTGCAGGCCGCAGATCCACGCCGAAGCCGCCACTCCCCCGCTCGCCTCTCTGGGCCAGCCCCCGCCCATTCGCCACCTGTACGCTTGAGTGAGCCGCCGCTCGTTCGTCGGCGCTCGGGCCACGGACGCCTGCACGCGTCTTGACATTGGCAGCTCGGCCGCGCGAGCGCCAACATGGAGGCGCCTCCCACGAGGCCGCATCAAAATAAAAACATTGCTCGCAGTCACGCGAGCCGTCGCCGCGAGCCACCACTTCCGGAGGCCGTGCGTGGGCGGGCGCGCGTCTGACAGGCCGCGGCCGCGCTCAGTGGGCGGCCGTCGAGCGGCCCGTGGCATGTGCGATGCGGGCGCGCTGAAACTCGAGCCAATTGTAAAGGAATGCGGGCGCGTGTCTGGTGTTGATTCGTCGAGTCGGCGCGGGCGGCTGGAGCGACTGGGGCGACTGATGCGGCGGCAATGGGGAACTCAGGGCCGGCCAGCCTCCTGCTGGCGCCCGAACAGGCGAACTGGGGCGGCTTAGTGGATTCGCAATCTGGAGCGGGCCCGATAAATTGAAAGCTCGAGGGATCCGTTCGCAAATGAGCGCCTTAGTGGGGGGCGCGTCGTAGAATCCAATTAGAGGCGGGCGAGAGATAGAGACGCGCTCATCGCCGCCTCGGCCGGCACCTAATTAGCGTGACAAAGTGGGCGACGCGCGCTCAATGCGGTTGCGCTCTTGCCAGTGGCGTAGCCGTGAACGAGGAGAAGAGGCCGCGCCGCCTGAAGAACACACACACACACACACACACACTCACTAGGGCCGCGGCTGCAACTACATCTTTTCCGTCGCCGCAAGCGCGCTGATGAGATGCAGCCGAGCGGCGGTTATGCGCCCGTCCGAGGCCGCCGAGCGCCCGGGGCCAAGACGGCGCGTGAATGCAATCATCTGGAAATCTGCTGGCCGTTGTGTTGGCGCTCGGCCGGGCGCTTAGCTGGCGATCGATCTGGAGGCGAAATAATAAATTGATTTGTGTGTGCGTGTGTGCGCGTATGTGTGGGAGTGCGAGTGCGTGTTGTCTTGCCGGTCGCCGACGCAGAATGGCCGCGCCGACGAGCGCACGAGGCCGCGCGCTACTGACTTCCGGCGCCTAGCGACTTGGAGGCGGCCTAGTTGGTTGTGCAGTGGCGAGTGAAATGGATTGCCCGAATTGGATTGAATCGGCGCGGCCCCGAGTTGGGGCCACTCGCGTAGTCTTTTGCTTGTGCACAGATTCATCATCAATTTAAAGGAAAAAACGCGCTCGCTCGCGGAGGCGTCGCCGCGAATTGCGCAACGCGCCAGGCTCGCGCGTGGGCGGCTGTGATTTGGCCGTGCTGCTCATGCGAGCGTACACATACACACCAGATCTTTGCTCAAAAGGAGGAGGAGGAGGGGCGACGGGGGCGGCGGGGGCGGCGGGGGCGGCGGGCGAGGAGACGGCTTGGTGGTGGCGCAAGAAACAATGCGCGCGGGC
>SNVD02000895.1:0-14157 GCA_013180625.2 Boswellia sacra | reverse complement strand
TATTATGACTGGAAAAGTATCTTTCTCACCCAGGAATACATGCTTCAAATGATCTGGAAGAGGCTTAAGCTCCAAGGCAGGTGCTTTCATCACAGAAGGAAGAAGTTTCTCATTAGATAAAGGCAATTCAATGTACGAAACATCATACCTATTTGTGGTGATAGCTATAGTCTCATCCAAGCTTGCCGCAGCTTCCTCCACTTCTTTAGACACTTGTATCAACTTCTCGATTCTCTGGAATTTTCTGCCCCTATGTGCTCACTAATGGCTACTTCCAATCCATCCTTGCGAGTTAACTCAAAAAGTTGTTGTGCCAAAGACTCAATAACATCAACTGCAAAAACAGAATGCAAGTCACTAGGGTACCTCATTGCCTCAAAATTATTGAAACGAATCTCCTCGCCATCAAACTCCATGGTGAGAGTGCCATCATGAACATCAATCTTCGTTCGGGTAGTTTTCAAGAATGGCCTCCCCAAAAGAATCGGTGTTGGATTGGGAGATGTCTCATCCTCCATTTCTAGAACATAGAAGTCTGCTGGAAAAACCAATTGATTTACCTGCACAAGCACATCTTCCACAACTCCCTTGGGATATGCATTAGAACGATCAGCAAGTTGAATTACAATACCAGTTTCCGCAAGGGGTCCAAGATTCAAAGAAGCATAATTAGAATATGGCATGACATTAATAGATGCTCCTAAATCTAACATAGCTCTTTCAAACTTGGTATTACCAATAGTGCATGGAATGGTGAACGTACCTGGATCTTTGCATTTTGGAGGAATTTTTCTGTGCAATACAGCTGAAACATTTTCCCCCACACTTACCTTCTCATTTCCTTTCAACTTCCTCTTGTTAGTGCATAACTCTTTCAGAAATTTTGCATAACGAGGCACTTGCTTGATAGCATCCAGAAGTGGTAGGTTTACCTCGATCTTGCGAAAAGTTTCCAGGATTTCTTGTTCTTGTTCCTCCTTCCTTGATTTTGCACATCTGCTAGGAAAAGGTGGAGGAGTAACATATGAAGGAATATGGGTTTTAGGATTTACCTTAGAAGATGATGTTTTATTCGTGGTGGGAGTGGTGTCATCCCCTTCATCAGTTTGTGATTTCTTTGGTGGAATCTCTAATTGCTTCCCACTTCTAAAAGTTACAGCACTAGCATTCTCTCTTGGATTGATCACCGGCTGAGAAGGTAATTTTCATGAGCTTTGACTCTCAAATTTGCTCATGTTAGTGGCCAATTGTCCCATTTCATTTTCCAGGTTTTGGATACTTGCCCTAGTCTCCTGCTGAAATTGCATTGTGTTAGTGGCAAGTGCTTTAACAATATCCTGGAGAGACATACCTAAATTTTGTGGAGCTGGCTGTGGTGCTGGTTCTGGTATTGGTGGTAGTTGTGCTTGAAATGGTTGCTGCACCCTTGGTTGATTGAAACCTGGTGGTCGATTTGGTATGGCATTTGGGGCGATTGGTTGATGATTCCCATATCTTAAATTAGGGTGATCTCTCCATCCAGCATTATAAGTATTGGAGAAAGGGTCATACCTTTGCCTTGGTTGTCCTGGAAATCCACCCATGGCATTGGCTTGTTCTGTATCTCCTTCTTGCAAAGTTGGACACATGTCAGTTGGATGGTCCATGGCAGAACATACCCCACATGCATAAGAAAAAATAAAAAAAAAAAAAAATTTTAAAAAAAAAAAAAAAAAAAAAAAAAAAAAAAAAAAAAACAAAAAAAAAAAAAAACCCCCCCCCCCCCCCCCCCCCCCGAAAAAAAAAAACAAAAAAAAAAAAAAATGATTGCGCATATGTCCTACAGCCATTTTTTTTACAAGAGAGGTAAGTTCACAAAGTTGTTGTTCAATGTTTGAAGTACTTACCTCATTTACTCTTTTGGTAGTTGTGGCTCAAATTGACTGCTGAATTGTTGGGAGTTCGCTGCCATGTCACTAATCAAACGTCTTGCCACGTTCGGTGTTTTATTAACTAGTGCTCCACCACTAGCAGCATCAATGATACTCCTTTCCATGGGTAGGAGACCCTCATAGAAATATTGAATTAGGAGTCCATCACCAATTTGGTGGTTTGGACAGCTAGCACATAACCTCTTAAATCTCTCCCAATATTCATGAAGTGATTCTCCATTGTGTTGTCGAATGCCACTAATATCTTTTCTAATATTTGTAACTTTCGAGGCTGGAAAGTATTTCTCCAAAAAGAGTTTACTCATCTCATTCCAAGTGGTAATGGTACCTGGTGGTAGATAGTATAGCCAATCTTTTGTCGAATCTGCTAATGAGAATGGGAAAGCTCTCAATTTAATTTGCTCTTCAGAAACGCCGGTTGGCTTCATACTTGAGCATACCACATGAAATTCTTTGAGGTGTTTGTTCGGATCCTCTCCTGCAAAACCATGAAATGTAGGCAAGAGATGAATCAGTCCAGATTTAAGTTCAAAATCTATCTCAAAATTGGTGCTTATGCATAGCGGTTGTTGATCAATAATTGGAGCCGCTAACTCCTTAAGAGTCTGATCGTTTTCCATCGCCATTGCTTCCGATTCAGATTTGATTGAACTGCAAGAAGATGGGAGGGAAGTATGTCGTGCAAGGTCAAATTCTGGAGGTGGAGTTGAAATTGACCGATTTAGTCTTAAATTCGAGGATTGGAGAAACTCCTTAATTCTCTTAAGTCGCTGATTCGCTTCTCCCTCGGACATAAAAGCCTAAACACAAACAATCAGGAAATAACAATCAAGAATCAGTAGTAAAAACAGAATAACAAATTGATTAGAAAATCAATCCCCGGCAACGGCGCCAAAAACTTGATGCGTTCGAAACTAGCAAGTATACTAGTCGCACAAGTAATAAAGTGATAAGTAGATATCGTTCCCACGAGGATTGATTCTAATTGAATTCGTTATTTTCCAGCAACGATAAACTAAACAGGGGGGGTTTTGTTGAATGATTAACTAAATGAAATAAGAATGCAAATTAAGAATAACAAAACAGAAGTTAATTTGAATGAAAGATCAATGAGAGACACTTGGTTAAGGGTTCTTTCTCTGCCACAAGATATGAATTTGTGAATTAACATAGAATTGTAATCCAATTACAGCATGAAGTTATCAACCGTAGATAACAATAAGCTCTGTTATCCCAATCTTTCCTTACTTTGTTGTTAAATAAAACAAGCTCTTTATTTAATCTCTATCCATTAAACAACCTAGAACAAGCTCTCTAAGTTTAATTCAATAGAAGCATTACGATGAGAAAGATAGGTTGATCTAAGCACTAATCACACAAGTTTGGATTATTTAACCTAGGTTGTATTTTCCAATTGCAATCTCTGATCACAATTTTGCTACTAATGATTGGAAATTCATGACAATTACGGATCAAGATTTCTAATCTAGCAATAGACAACAACAGATTATATTCAGTTGGCCATTCCAAATACAATTAGTAAGCAATCATAAGCAATAGATATGGGAAAATACAAGCAACTTCAATTAGAGAATTGGATAACAATTTCTTACACAATCAACTCACAAAATCCATATCAAGGGCTTTGAAATCACCCTCAACCAATTCAGATTTAGTTACACATATTCAATCAGAATAACAAATACAATACAGAGAAATTCCAGAATTGAAAAGGAAAGAAAGAACTTAGCAATTTCTTTGAAAATCTTCTTTGTAGATGAATCTTCTTGGAATTGTAGTTCCTCTTCTTTCAAAATCTTCTTTCTCCTTCAAGAACTCCAAGGGATGAGAGAAATCCAGAAAAATGCAGCCTCCTCCCACGTTTTCCCCTCTTCAAGTTATGAAAATAAAACCCTAAAATGTGTTTAAATACTCTGCTACAGTAACGTGCTACAGTGTCCCGTATTATATATGCTACAGTGATGTGTGGAATTACATTTCTACACTTCTTACACTGTTTTGATTACAACTTTTGGTACACTGAATGGAATCATAAACCGTAAATTTCTCCAAAAAGTAGACTTCGAGAGCTTTTCAACGGTATATGATATGTCATCGGGTTCATTATATATCAATACAATTAAATCCGAGGAGATGGTTGACTAGCAAAGGTGAAAATGAAGGGTTTTACTCCATTTTTGTGCAAGTTGCTCCAAAACTCCTACAAACATCAAAACCACACAAAAACATAAAAATACCAAGGAATATAGCAAAGAAACATGGACGAATTGATATGAAAATGATATATAAATAGACACTTATCAACAATCAGCAAGCAATCATAAGCATTAGATATGGGAAAATACAAGCAACTTCAATTAGAGAATTGGATAACAACTTCTTGCACAATCAACTCACAAAAACCATATCAGGGGCTTTGAAATCACCCTCAACCAATTCAGATTTAGTTACACATGTTTAAGAACGTGGTAAATACAATACAACATGGAGACATTCCAGAAAATGAAAGGGAAGGGAAAAACTTAGCAAATTGATGTAATTCTCTTTGGATTGTAGTTCTTCCTCTTTCCAAGCTTCCTTTCTCCTTCAAGAACTCCAAGAGATGAAAGAATTCCAGAGCTGAAGCCTTCACCACGTTCTCCCCTCTTCCAGTTATGAAATAAAACCCTAAATTGTGTTTAAATACTCTGCTACAGTAACGTGCTACAGTGTCCCGTATTATACATGCTACAGTGAAGTGTGGAATTACATTTCTACACTTCTCACACTGTTTTGATTACAACTTTCGGTACACTGAATGGATTCATAAACCGTAAATTTCTCCAAAAAGTAGACTTCGAGAGCTTTTCAACGGTATATGATATGTCATCGGGGTCATTGTATATCAATACAATTAAATCCGAGAAGATGGTTGACTAGCAGAGGTGAAAATGAAGGATTTTACTCCAATTTTGTGCAAGTTGCTCCAAAACTCCTACAAACATCAAAACCACACAAAAACATAAAAATACCAAGGAATATAGCAAAGAAACATGGACGAATTGATATAAAAGGAATACATAAATAGACACCTATCAAATTCCCCCACACTTAGACTTTGCTAGTCCTCGAGCAACTAAAATGACACGAAACAAAACTAAACCGAAACAGAATCAAAGAAAAATTAAAACACACAAATGCTTCAACTTGCAAATAGGCCTCAAGGATTGTACTTAATTATAACCCAAGGAAAACTTCAAAATAATGCACTTGATCAAGAATTTTATCTCAAAGATTAGTTTCGCTTCACCTCAATTCCTCAAGTGTGTGTGTGTAGAGCCATTCTCACCTAATCACTTGTAACCCGGATGAGTTTATGCATAAAAATGAATCATATTTTATATTGAAGATGTGTGTATAAATGAACTCCATAGGCTTGCTTTTTAAGTCACTCTCCACTAATGTAGACATGCACAACACTAAAGATCAAGTAGGACTTTATTAAGCTTGTAACATTTGGCTTGGGTGAAGGTATGATAAAGGATAATAATTTGGCTCAAATCACCCACAAACACATAAATCATTCTAGACTATGTAGAGCTAAAGCCTATAACAAAACTTCATTTCAATTCACCAGGTTACTCCCCCAAACTTATTTAGAACACTCAATCTTTTTTTTTTTTTTGGCAGAAAACAAAAGAAAAATACACCCCCACACTTTGTTGTTTCATTCTTTTTAAGAATACTTAAGGGTATAGATCTCTTATTCTTCTTCTTTTGTTCTTTTTTTTTCTTTTTTTCTTTTTTTTATTACACTTCCCCTCCCCCACACTTAAACAACACATTGTCCTCAATGTGTAAGTACGTGGATGATAAGTACAGATTGTTTTTTTTCTGTTTTTCTTTTTTTATTTAAACACAATAGAACTCATTTGTATTGTTCATGACACATCCCAACCTCCTCTAACTTCCCAAAACCAGAACATAGCTCAACATTTAATTGTGAATGATGTACATGCTCATAGGTAAGGGATAAACTGTTTGGAACACATTCATTTGAGGTTAGGAAATCTTTTAGTGAGTTAACAAAGAAAAAGGCTTACAAAGGCTCAAAGGGGTAACTAAGGATCAATTTCCGTCAAGGTTGGCTATTAAGGCTCAAACGGTCCAAAGATGGCCTAAATCATTTCCCCAATGTTGCATAGTCTAGGATTTCGCCTCGAGTGACCATCAAACAAGTTCTAGAAATTACTGAAATCGAAGGAAAAATTTAAATTACATAAATTTCTCTAAGGAACAAAAACTCAGTGATAATAGCTCAGTGCTCAATGTTGCGCAAAGGAATCAAAAGCAAAGCGAAAACCAATAAACATTTCAAACACACAGAATCCATGCATCATTTTTATCATTTTCAAAGAGTTATTCTTAATTCAACATTATCTTATCATCGACCCACAAAATGCAAGAAAAGAGGTACGTTGGATTGTTACACCTGGTCAAGATTGTATATTTCAACAATCCTTAGGACCAGTAGCCCGCAGACTTAAGGTTTCCAGCCTATATACCTTTATTATGAAAGAACAAAACAAGAAACAAGACAATTCAAACAACATGAAATAAACAAACTACAGATTTATTGAGAGAGAATGCGTTTCAAGAGTTAAGAAAACCCCATATTCTGCCATTCTCAGGTTTTCCACAAATTGTTTTTTTAAATAAAACTGATAAAGATAAAAACACATAACAACTCTAAATTATGCAAAACTAAACTCACTCATAAAATAACAAAGTTCAACAAGTCAGCAAACAAAAACAAGTTAGTTTAGAATGGGTCTAAAAAGTTTAGAAGTTAGCCTCCTTATTCAGCCATTATGGATTGAAGAGATCCAGAATGCGTTTCAGGAGAACTTGAACTTTTTAAGCCACCACTCTAAAAACCGAGATTAGAAAATATTACCTGGGACGAAAGAAATAACCTGAAAAAGCTCAAAGGAAACGACATGAAAAATCTCAAATAAACACACTAAAAAGAAAGCAAACAAAAACGAAGCAAACCAGCAAATAGAGATAACAGATGGAGGGTTAAATCCAGTTGACGCCTTTTGTTGCCTTCTCCAAACCAATTTATCTGAGCCATTGTTGGATCAGGTGAATAGACGAATTCTTGTAGTTTGTCAATTAACTCTCCTGCAGTTGAAGCTGTAACCAGCATTTGCCTTGCTGACGGTGAGATGAAATTTTTTCCTACAGCTTGATCAAGAAAGGACAACAAACCATCAAAAAAATTATTAACATTTAACAAACCAATGGGTTTCCGATGGATGTTTAGCTGTGCCCAAGAGGTGATTTGAAATATCTCCTCTAATGTACCATAACCACCCGGCAAAGCTATAAATGTATCAGACTTAACAACCATATGTGCAATACGCTCATGCATACTAGAGACCTGTAACTCTTCTCCGATTGTGTTGCCTACGATATCTCGTACAGCTAATGGTTTAGGGATAATGCCGAGAACTTTGCTCCCTCCTAGGAATGCAGCTGTTGACACACACCCCATTAACCCAAGACTACCCCCTCCATAAATCAAATTAATACCCCTCGCAGCTAATGTCCTACCAAGATCAAGAGCTGCTGTGGTAAACTCCCCATCTTTACCAAATTGCGATCCGCAAAATACGCATATATTGCGGAATCGCCGAATTGGTGTTTTCTCCATTTCTACAAGTGCTCTAATCTTGTGTAAGACACGTTAGATATTATGCTTTTCAATTGCAAGACAGGTTATGGAATGACATATGAAATATGCAGAATGTATATATACACCCATAAAACTCTCAAATTTTGACACATGGGGACATACTTTCGGTGGGGGTTGCTTGATGCAGATTTATCGCCCCAAGATTTGAAAAAATGAGATATGCTTTCGGCGAGGGTTGACAAAACCTACACACTTGTCTCCCACGTGAAGCATGGAAAATGGAGATACACTTTCGGCGGGGGTTGACAAAACCCCCACACTTGTCTCCCACGTGAAGCATAAAAAAATAGAGATCCACTTTCGGTGGAGGTTGACAAAACCTCCACACTTGTCTCCCACGTGTACTTATGCCATAGGGTAGTCATATTGTTTGTCAAAAAGAAAGCTTGAAATTAAAACAAACAAAATCAACAAACAACAACAACACAAAAACAACATTGATAATCAGATCAAAAGAAACAAGAAAAAAAAATTCTACAACAACAACACACATTCAAATATACAAGTAGTTGTGATTGTGGATCACATCTTCCTCTGGTTTTACGTCCAGTAACGGCTGAAACGCCTTCTATGAGTCGGGGATTTGATTCCCATCCAATTTTCTTATAAACTGGTAAACAGGGTCGCTTTTAGTCAGATTCCCTAGACTATAACACTGCAATTCATCACGAAATTGTGTCCATAGATTAAGCAATTCACGCTGAACAAGTCAACAAGAATGTGACTCGAGAGTTAACAAAACATTATCCAGCGACTCATTACTCAAACCATTCTTAATAAATGAAAGTTTATCTTCTCTATTCCTGGACACAAAGCCTAATGAACGACAAGTATGGTTACAATTCCATCTAGCACATTTATAACATACTTGTAACCTTTTCGATCTTCGCCTCTTGGCGTAGTAGCTCTTTCCTAGACCAGGCATGTATTTTGCGAGATTAATGTCCGGCTCACCGGACAATCTCACCTTGGCTTCGATAAGCCATCGGATATTCGCAGGCACATTTAAGAGCATCAACACCCAAAGTCTAGTTATCCGTACTTTATAAATTTTAAACACAGCATTTTGAGGAAGTGAAGGAAAATATTTACGAAGGTTCGATAGAAAGATATCAGCATCCATTGAAGACGAGAAAAGGAGAGATATTACCGATAATGCGATTGAGTTTGTTCTTCTCCCAGATATTTACGATTCAATCCTTCGAGCAATGACTTCAGCTCCCGTTTTGGATGTTTCCTCAAGCTGTTGCACAAATGAATTCGAAGTACGGAATAATCAAATTAAACAAAAGGAAGGAAAAGAAAAGAGTAGAAACGAAACTAAAGACACATAAAAGCGATAACAACACGATAGCAAACAAAAGTAAAAGACAAGTAAAAAAATATAAAAATAAATAAGACAGATGGCAAAGAGAGATAAAGCCTGATCAATTTGATGCTCTACGAAAGGAATCTCCTCGAGACACAAAAATTGATCATTATTACCTTATTTTATTTTTCTTTTCTTTTTTTATTTATTTTTCAAAAACATTGGGTTGCCTCCCAATAAGCGCTTGGTTAACGTCCTCAGCCTGACGTGGTTCCATCATGGCAGGGTTCCAATCTCCGCTGTGCTTCTCTTAGTGGGGCCTTGGATCCTTTTTCCAACAAGATGGTGCATGCATATGGCTGGGCCTGGATGTAGCAATCGTCCCCAATAGCGTTTTTGTGGTCGTAAGTATTCGGACGGAGTTTCTCTTCTTGTATTCGTGCAAGGCCCATTTCTATTATAATTGGCAAAGGATCATTCTCACTCAACAATCCATGCCTCAAATGATCTGGAAGAAGCTTAAGCTCCAAGGCAGGGGCTGTCATCACAGAAGGAAGAATGTTCTCATTAGATAAAGGAAATTCAATGTACGAAACATCATACCTGTTTGTGGTGATAGCTATAGTCTCATCCAAGCTTGCCACAGCTTCCTCCACTTCTTTAGACACTTGTATCAACTTCCTCGATTCTCTGGAATTTTCTGCCCCAATGTGCTCACTAATGGCTACTTCCAATGCATCCTTGAGAGTTAACTCAAAAAGTTGTTGTGCCAAAGAATCAATAACATCAACTGCAAAAACAGAATGCAAGTCACTAGGGTACCTCATTGCCTCAAAAATATTGAAACGAATCACCTAGCCATCAAACTCCATGGTGAGAGTGCCATCATGAACATCAATCTTCGTTCGGGCAGTTTTCAAGAATGGCCTCCCCAAAAGAATCGGTGTTGGATTGGGAGATGTCTCATCCTCCATTTCCAGGACATAGAAGTTTGCTGGAAAAACCAATTGATTCACCTGCACAAGCACATCTTCCACAACACTTTTGGTAAGTTGAATGGTAATATCAGTTTTCGCAAATGGTCCAAGATTTAAAAAAGCATAAATAGAATATGGCATGATGTTAATAAATGCTTCTAAATCTAACGTAGCTCTTTCAAACTTAGTTTTACCAATGGTGCATGTAATAGTGAACGTACCTGAATCTTTGTATTTCGGAGGAATTTTTCTTTGTAAAACAGTTGAAACATTTTCCCCCACACTTACCTTCTCATTTCCTTTCAACTTTCTCTTGTTGGTGTATAACTCCTTGAGAAATTTTGCATAATGAGGTAATTGCTTGATAGCATCCAGAAGTGGTATATTTACCTCAATCTTGCGAAAAGTTTTCAGGATTTTCTGTTCTTGTTCCTCCTTCGATTTTGCAAATCTACTAGGAAAAAGTGGAGGAGTAACATATGAAGGAATAGGAGTTATAGGATTTACCTGAGAAGTTAACGTTTTGTTCATGGTGGATGTGGTGTTATCTCCTTCATCAGTTTGTGATTTTCCTGGTAAGACATCTAATTGCTCTCCACTTCGCGAAGTTATCGCACTAGCAGGCTCGCTTGGATTGATCTACCCATTTGAGAAGATACTTTTTTTGAGCATTGGCCCTCGAATTTGCTCATGCTAGTAGCCAATTGTCCCATTTGATTTGCCAGGTTTTGGATACTTGCCCCAGTTTCCTGCAGGAATTGCATTGTGTTAGGTGGCAAGTGCATTAACAATATCTATCGAGAGAATACCTGAGGTTTTGCGAAGCTGGTTGCGGTGCTGGATGTGGCACATTGGTGGTGGTTGCATTTGAAAAGGTTGCTGCACTCTAGGTTGATTGAAACCTTGTGGCCGATTTGGTATCACATTTGGAGTGATTGGTTGATGATTCAAGTAACTGAAATTATGTTGATCTTCCCATCCAGCATTGTAAGTGCTAGAGAAAGGATCATACCATTGCCTCGTTTGTCTGGAAATCCACCCATGGCATTGGCTCTGTCTCTTATACACATCTAGATGTGTATAAGAGACAGGTTGGATACATGTCGATTGGATGCTCCATCGTAGAATATATCCCACATTCATAAGATTTTTGTATATCTCCTACAGCCATTTTTTCCACAAGAGAGGTTAGCTCAGAAAGTTGTTGTTCAATGTTCGGAGTGCTTACCTCATTTACTCTCCATGGTACTTGTGGCTCAAATCCGCTACTGAATTGATAGAAGTTTACTGCCATATTGTCTAAACACAAACAAATCAGAAAAGAAAAACAAAGAAAAATATGAATCAACAATGAAAACAAAATAACAAATCGATTAGAAAATCAATCCCCGGCAACGGCGCCAAAAACTTGATGCGTTCGAAACTAGCAAGTATACTAGTCGCACAAGTAATAAAGTGATAAGTAAGAAATCGTTCCCACGAGGATTGATTCTAATTGAATTTGTTATTTCCAGCAACAATAAACTAAACAGGGGGGGATTTTTGTTGAATGCTTTAACTAAATGAAATAAGAAGGAAGTAAAGAAAAAAATTAAAAACAACCAAAAACAAAACAAAAAAAAAAAAAAAAACATAAAGTAAATTTGAATGAAAAATCAATGGGAGACACTTGGTTAAGAGTTCATTCTCTGCCACAAGATATGAAGTTGTGAATTAACATAGAATTGTAATCCAATTACAGCATTGAAGTTATCAACCGTAGATAACAACAAGCTCTGTTATCCCAATCTTTCCTTACTTTGTTGTTAAATAAAACAAGCTCTTTATTTAATCTCTATCCATTAAACAACCTAGAACACGCTCTCTAAGTTTAATTCAATAGAAGCATTACGATGAGAAAGATAGGTTGATCTAAGCAATAATCACACAAGTTCGGATTATTTAACCTAGGTTGTATTTCCAATTGCAATCTCTGATCACAATTTTGCTACTAATGATTGGAAATTCATGACAATTACGGATCAAGATTTCTAATCTAGCAATAGAAAACAACAGATTACATTCAGTTGGCCATTCCAAATACAATCAGTAAACAATCATAAGCATTAGATATGGAAAAATACAATCAACTTCAATTGGAGAATTGGATAACAATTTCTTACACAATCAACTCACAAAATCCATATCAAGGGCTTTGAAATCACCCTCAACCAATTCAGATTTAGTTACACATATTCAATCAGAATAACAAATATAATACAGAGAAATTCCAGAATTGAAAAGGAAAGAAAGAACTTAGCAAATTCTTTGAAAATTTCTTTGTAGATGAATCTTCTTGGAATTGTAGTTCCTGTCTCTTTTCAAAATCTTCTTTCTCCTTCAAGAACTCCAGGAGATGAAAGAATTCCAGAGCTGCAGCCTCCCACACGTTCTCCCCCTCTTCAAGTTATGAAAATAAAACCCTAAAATGTGTTTAAATACTCTGCTACAGTGACTTGCTACAGTGCCCCGTATTATACATGCTAAAGTGGCTTGTGGAATTATATTTCTATACATCTCACACTGTTTTGATTTAAACTTTTGGTACACTGAATGGATTTATAAACCGTAAATTTCTCCAGAAAATAGACTTCGAGAGCTTTCCAACGGTATATATAACATGTCATCGGGTTCATTGTATATCAATACAATTAAATCCGAGAAGATCACTGACTAGCAGAGGTGAAAATGAAGGGTTTACTCCATTTTTGTGCAAGTTGCTCCAAAACTCCTACAAACATCAAAACCACACAAAAACATAAAAATACCAAGGAATATAGCAAAGAAACATGGACGAATTGATATAAAAGTAATACATAAAAGACACCGATCAAATTTCCTCAAGTGTGGTGTGTAAGAGCATTCCACCTAATCGACTGTACCCAAGATGAGTTTATGCATAAAAAAATGAATCACTATTTAATAGTGAAGATGTGTGTATAACTGAACTCCATAGGCCTGCTTTTCAAGTCACTCTCCACTAATGTAGACATGCACAACACCAAGGATCAAGTAGGACTTTATTAAGCTTGTAACGTTTTGCTTGGGTGAAGGTATGATAAAGGATAATAATTTGGCTCAAATCACCCACAAACACAAAAATCATTCAAGACTTATGTAGAGCTCAAGCCTATAACAAAACTTCATTTCAATTCACCAGGTTACTCCCCCAAACTTATTTAGAACACTCAATCTTTTTTTTTTTTTTGCAGAAAACAAAAGAAAACTACACCCCACACTTTGTTGTTTCATTCTTTTTAAGAACACTTAAGGGTATAGATCTCTTATTCTTCTTCTTTTTTTCTTTTTTTTTCTTCTTTTTTTTTATTACACTTCCCTTCCCCCACACTTAAACAACACATTGTCCTCAATGTGTAAGTACGTGGACGATAAGTACAGATTGGTTTTTTTTTCTGTTTTTTTTTTTAACACAATAGAACTCACTTGTATTGCTCATGACACATCCCAACCTCCTCTAACTTCCCAAAACCAGAACATAGCTCAGAATTTAATTATGAATGATCTACCTGCTCATAGGTAAGGGATAAACTGTTTGGAACAAATTCATTTGAGGTTAGGAAATCTTTTAGTGAGTTAACAAAGAAAAAGGCTTACAGAGGCTCAAAGGGTAACTAGGGATCAATTTCAGTCAAGGTTGGCTATTAAGGCTCAAACGGTCCAAAGATGGCCTAAATCATTTCCCCAATGTGGCACAGTCTAGGATTTCGCCTCGAGTGACCATCAAACAAGTTCTAGAATTCATTGAAATCTGAAGAAACATTTAAATTACATAAACTTTCTCTAAGTGAACAAATAACTCAGTGATAATAGCTCAGTGCTCAATGTTGCGCAAGGAATCAAAAGAAAAGCGAAAACCAATAAACATTTCAAGCACACAGATCCATGCATCATTTATCATTTTCTAAGAGTTATTCTTAATTCAATCAGTATCTTATCATTGACCCACAAAATACAAGAAAAGAGGTAGTGGCGTTGTTACACCTGAGTCAAGATTGTATATTTCAACAATCCTTAGGACCAGTAGCCCGCAGACTTAAGGTTTCCAGCCTATATACCTTCATTAGAAAGAAAAAAACAAGAAACAAGACACTTCAAACAACATGAAATAAACAAACTACA